>CAUYON010033786.1:0-19318 GCA_963573935.1 Arctocebus calabarensis
CTGCCACATATAAGGTCTGATAATTAAGTTCATGAAGTCATCCTAGAAAAAGTGCTATATAACTCACTGCTGAAGATCACTGTGGTCACCTTTGAAGTTCTCTCATTGGGAAGCTATGCACCAATGCCAGTGCCTAGTCCACCTAATTTAGTCTGCCTAATACCACCATAATTTAGACTGAAGGTTAGGTATGACCTCCCTAGAGATATTGCTATATAAGCAAAGTACTAAATTATAAGCAGCAATTAGCAGGACCAATGCTGGTGATGGTGATGGGGGGTGAGGTATGCCAGGTAAAGAGAAAACCCATGTGGGTAGCAGGCAGGAAGATCTTGATGGGCTTGAAGAATGGGGACTTCCTGATGAAGTACAAGTGAAGTATGGGATAAGGTTGGAGAGGTAGGCAGGAGCATTATTGGAATTTTGTTGGTAATTACCAAGAAGTTTTAAAATTTTAGTAGAGGCTCAGGCGCCAGCCACATACACTGGAGCTGGCTGGTGCAAATCCAGCCCGGGTCTGCCAAACAACAATGACAACTATAACCAAAATATAGCCCAGCGTTGTAGCGGACACCTGTAGTCCCAGCTACTTAGGAGGCTGAGGCAAGAGAATCACTTAAGCCCAAGAGTTAGAGGTTGCTGTGAGCTGTGATGCCACGGCACTCTACCGAGGGTGACAAAGTGAGACTCTGTCTCAAAAAAAAAAAATTTTTTTTTTTCAGTAGAACAAGCTAGACCAAATAGCATTCCATGTGCTGAATGTATTAGAAGGTACTGGAGTGTAATGGAGAGATACCTATTAGGACAGTGGTTCTCAACCTTTCTAATGTCTCCTAATGCCATGACCCTTTAATACAATTCCTCTTATTATGGTGACCCCCAACCATAAAATTATTTTCATTGCTACTTCATAACTGTAATTTTGCTACTGTTATGAATCAGAATGTAAATATCCGATATGCAGGATATATTTTCATTGTTACAAAGGGGTCGCAACCCACAGATTGAGAACCGCTACATTAGGAGATTCCTGTAGTTATCTAAGAAAGAGATGATTCTGGTCTACAGTGCAATAATTAGATAAAGACAGTTTCTAGAGATTTTTTTTTTTTATTGAAACAAATCTCACTTTGTTGCCCTTGGTAGAGTGCTGTGGTGTCACAGCTCACAGCAACCTCAGACTCTTGGACTTAGGCGATTCTCTTGCCTCAGCCTCCCGAGTAGCTGGGACTACAGGCACCCGCCACAATGCCTGGCTATTTTTTTTGTTGATGCAGTTTGGCTGGGGCCAGCTTTGAATGCGCCACCTTCAGTATATGGGGTTGGCACCCTACTCACTGAGCCACTGGTGCTGTCCATTTCTAGAGATTTTTAGGAACTCACCTAGAGTAAGTTGGTAAGTAATCATATGGAGTTAGAAGGAAAAAGTTCATAGTCTTTCTGGCTTTATTTTTATTTCTCTAAGTTATTTCCTTTTCCCAGTCTGTTTATTTTTGCTATGACATGCTTTCAGAATAATAGCTATTTTTTTCAGAATAATAGCTATTAATATTGAATGCTTATTTATACCAGATTATTTACATGTTATTCCTTATCTTTCTAGCAATCATAAGTATCATCTCCATTTTAGCACACAAGAAAGATGGCTCAGAGGTTAAGTAATTGCCATAAAACAGAAAACCAGGCTTACCTCTTACATGTGGAATACATACTGTATTCCATCCTGTCTTACTCTCTTCTGTCTCAGACTTGAGTGCTTGCCTTTTTAGTCCTGCTGTAACTTAAAGGATTCATTTGTCTTTCTACCAAGGTCAGCATCACAGTATTCTTTTTTTTTTTTTTTTTTTTGTAGAGACTGTTTCACTTTATCGCCCTCGGCACAGCAACCGCCAGCTCCTGGGCTTAGGCGATTCTGTTGCCTCAGCCTCCTGAGTAGCTGGGACTACAGGCGCCCGCCACAATGCCTGGCTATTTTTCTGTTTTGCAGTTCAGCCAAGGCTGGATTTGAACCTGCCACCTTCAGTATATGGGGCCGGTGCCCTACTCGCTGAGCCATAGGCGCTGCTCAGCATCACAGTATTCTAAGACAAACTATTTTCAGTGAATCCCTAACCCATTTCATGCTCTTTGCACAAAAGAGATTTACCTATATACCATTTCCTCCACTTTTATTCAGCACCTCAGACTTATTGCTGGCTGTCCTTCCATACAAATTTGCCAACAATATACCTTATATACAAGTGCTGAAATCCCCCTCTTCTCCTCATTTATTTTCAACATTAGTCCTTTGATATAGATCTAATAATTATCCACAAATTGCAAAAGATATGATAATGATGCTCTATCTATGTGAGTTTATGTTTATATGCATTTATATATGACTAGGATTGCTGTGTAATATCAAGGATGACCCTGAGCACTCTGTATTCACCAAAGTTTAAAGTAATTCAAATTTATACCACAATTTGAGAATGATAAAAGTCATCTACTTTCATAATTGTTACCAAAGAGGGTCCAGTGTCAGTGTCAGCCAATATGCAAAGATGGGAATAAGTCCACCAAAATTTGTCAGAAGAGCCAGCAATTTTGGAGAACAGTGAGAGTAGCCTCTCCAAGACTGTACTGTTCTTTCATTTCCAAAATCACAGTTTTATACATGAATGTTCAAAGTAAAAATGTTAATCCGGCGGCGCCTGTGGCTCAAAGGAGTACGGCGCTTGCGCCATATGCCAGAGGTGGCGGGTTCAAACCCAGCCCCGACCAAAAACTGCAAAAAAAAAAAGTTAATCTTTATCTTAAACAACAATAATCAGCATAACTCATGACCCCAAATAACATTCCAATTCAAAAGTTAATCTCCTAAATCAATACCCAAAACTACTCAAGATGCACACTTTTAGGTTAAAGCTGAATTTATAAAACAGCGAGAACGGGAGACATGAGATGAAGGTCACGAAGGACCTACCAGGGGTCCTCAAACTACAGCCCGCAGGCCACATGCGACAGAATTGTATTTGTTCCCGTTTTGTTTTTTACTTCTTTTTTTTTTTTTTTTTTAGAGACAGAGTCTCACTTTATCACCCTTGGTGGAGTGCCGTGGCGTCACACAGCTCACAGCAACCTCCAACTCCTGGGCTTAGGCGATTCTCTTGCCTCGGCCTCCCAAGTAGCTGGGACTACAGGTGCCCGCCACAACCCCTGGCTACTTTTCTGCTTTTGCAGTTCGGCTGGGGCTGGGCTTGAACCTGCCACCTTCGGTATATGGGGCTAATGCCCTACTCAATGAGCCTACTTCAAAATAAGATATGTGCAGTGTGCATAGAAATTTGTTCATAGTTGTTTTTTTTGAACTACAGTCCGACCCTCCAACGGTCTGAGGGACAGTGAATTGGCCCCCTGTTTAAAAAGTTTGAGGACACCTGAAACTGACCAGACCAGTAGTGTTGTCTCAGCCCCATCCTAGATGGCCATCTTATTCTTACTGTATGTGCTGTTATAATCACCATCCTCAGCTTCCTCTATTACCTCTCTAATGTCTGCTCTTTTCTTTTCAGTTTTACAAATTGTTTAGCCATGTTTAAGAATTTTCCAAGCATTTTACTTCCCATGTTATTTTCAATTTAATCCTTCCATATTTTAAGTTAACTTCCCTAGATGAGGAAAAATGAATATTTGCCTTTTTGTTTTCTTTCAGATCTGGAATCATTGTGTGAGACCAAGATATTATCCCTAAAGAAGAGACATTTCAGTCAAGTAATACTTAGCCATGAAGACATGCCCAGTTTTATTCAGCCCACCTTTCTCACTCCACATCAAGAAACTATTAATGAAGAGAAACCCTGTGAATGTAAGATATGTGGAAAGACCTTTAATCAGAACTCACAATTTATTCAACATCAAAGAATTCATTCAGGTGAGAAACCCTACGAATGTAAGGAATGTGGGAAGTCCTTCAGTCGTGGCTCACTTGTTACTCGGCATCAGAGGATTCACACTGGTGAAAAACCCTATGAATGTAAGGAATGCGGCAAGGCTTTTAGTTGTAGTTCATATTTTTCTCAACATCAGAGGATTCATACTGGTGAGAAACCCTATGAATGTAAAGAATGTGGAAAAGCTTTTAATTATTGCTCAAACCTTAATGATCATCAGAGAATTCACACCGGTGAGAAACCCTATGAATGTAAAGTATGTGGAAAGTCCTTTACTAAAAGTTCACAACTGTTTCCACATCTGAGAATTCATACCGGTGAGAAACCTTATGAGTGTAAGGGATGTGGGAAAGCCTTTACACAACACTCAAGGCTTATTCAACATCAGAGAATGCATACTGGTGAGAAACCTTATGAATGTAAGGAATGTGGGAAGGCCTTTAGTAGTGCCTCAACACTTACTAACCATCACAGAATTCACAGTGGCGAGAAACTCTATGAGTGTAAAGAATGCGGAAAAGCCTTTATTCAGAGCTCAGAACTTATTCAACATCAGAGAATCCATACAGATGAAAAACCATATGAATGTAATGAATGTGGAAAGGCCTTTAATAAAGGCTCAAACCTTACTAGGCACCAGAGAATTCACACTGGTGAGAAACCCTTTGAGTGTAAAGAATGTGGGAAGGCATTTGGTAGCCGCTCAGACCTCATTCGTCATGAGGGAATTCATACTGTTTGAATGAAAAGAAAGGTCCTTTTGTTAACCTTTATAACATTTTTTTTTTTTTTAGACAAAGTCTCACTTTGTTGCCCTTGGTAGAGTGCGGTGGCATCACAGCTCACAGCAACCTCCAGTTCTTGGGCTTAAGCAATTCTCTTGCCTCAGCCTCTCAAGTAGCTGAGACTATAGGCGCCCGCCACAACACCTGGCTATTTTTGTTGCAGTTGTCACTGCATTTTAGCTGGCTTGGGCGGGTTCAAATCCACCACCCTCAGTATACAGGGCTGGCACCCTACCCACTGAGCCACAAGTGCCGCCCTATAACCTTTTTTTAAACAGGTCATTAAATTAAGACATGCATGATGAAAAGTTCTCCTGTATACTAGTATTTTAGGGCTACTGTAACAAACTACCAAGCCCCAATAACTTGATGACTTAAAGCAAAAGAAATTTATTCTCACAGTTTTGGAGCCTGTAAATCCAAAATCAAGTTTGTTGATGGGATTGGTTTCATCTAAGGACTGCAAGGGAGAATCTGTTCCATGCATTTCTCCTGAATTCTGGTGACAGCGGCAGTCCTTGGTATTCCTTGGCATCATTCCAATCTCTGCCTCCATCTTCTGTTTTATTCTTTCTCTCTTTCCAATATCTGCCTCCATCTTTACATTTTATTCTCTTTGTGTATCTCTGTCTGTCTCTTCTCCTCTTACATGGATACCAGTCATTGGATTAGGGTCATCTAAATACCTCATCTTCACACTTGATCTTAGCCAAAAGGCCAAGAAGCGATTAAATACCTCATCTTAATTATATCTGCAAAGACCCTATTTCCAAGTAAGATCACATTCACAGGTACCAAGGTTAGGGTGTATCTTTTTAGGGGGAACAGTTCAACCCATAACACCCTGTTAACACTATTTTCTCTAATATACTTATTTCTTTTATGCATAATTTGTTAGATACATTTTAAAATGTGGAGTTAGGGTCTAAATTAAACTTTTCCCCACAAAAGAGTCTGTCTCAGAACTACCAATTCAAAATTCCTTCCTTAATCATTGTCTGTTCTTCTTTTAATATATTTGTGTTTATATTAGATTATGTTTTAGAACCATCTGTTCTATTGCTATGGTCTATAGATCTATGCTTCCACTAATACTACACTATACATTGTGTTACATAGACTGTTAGTTCCTGGTAGAACTGTAACTATGTTTTTGAAGAAAGCTCTATATTTTTCCGTTTGTATAATTAATGATTTCTTGCAAAAAGAGAGAAAGAGAAAAAACAGAAGAGCATAAAAAGAAAAAAAATTATATAGTATCCTACCAACCAAAGGTGACTACTTAGAAATTGTTACAACAAATGTTTCCCAACTTTATGTTAAAAGTGTAATCATAATTTGCATGCTGTATTATAACATGTTTTCATCATGCCAAAATGCAATATGATTACTACCTAGTATATATAGATCTTTATTTTTAATGGTGTCAACTATCATTTTACTAAATAACTACTAACAAACATGGTTACTTTGGAAACTTTGCAATTGTAAAAGTTGCCCTCTAAATGAAATTTTAATGCTTTTTTGCTTCCTTTTCTTTTAAAACATTAATTTCAATAATGAAGTGATGAATGAGCATTTTCTCCATATAAAATATTACTAAACAGCTCTTATCTCTTCATTATAATAAATGTTAACAATTTTTATTTACCCTTAGAGATTTTTTCTTTACCATTTTTACTTACATACCTGTGTACACACAAGTATATACATAAACATAAAATTAGTGCTGCTTTACAATTTTTTTTTTTGAGACCGAGTCTCACTATGTTGCCCTCAGTAGAGTGCCAAGGCGTCATAGCTCACAGCAACCTCCAACTCTTGGGCTTAAGCAATTCTCTTACTTCACTCTCCCAAGTAGCTGGGACTACAGGCATCCGCCACAATGACCAGCTGTTTTTTTGTTGCAGTTATTTAGCTGGCCCTGGCTAGGTTTGAACCCACCACCCTCAGTGTATGTGGCTGGTGCCATAACCACTGTGCTATGGGTGCTAAGCTTGCTTTACAATTTTTATGTATAAACATCTATATAATAGTAATATATGTGTCAAGTTGCTGTGAGGATTAAATGAGTTATGAAATGTAAAATACCTGGGACTGTTCCTAACATAAATATCTAGTGGATATTATCTAGTATTAACATTAATATCTTCACCATTGTTCTTATTTGTGGAAAGGATTTTAACCATATTATATACCTTAGTTGACATCAGAAAATTCATAATGAGAAAGACTAGTTAATGTTTGTAGGAAAGCTCCTCACTGATACTTATTCTTTATTCAGCTTAGAGTTTAAAATGGAAAAAAGAAAAAGAATGGGCATGTAAGGCTAATTCATACCTCATCTTTCATGCATAATTTCATACCCATTGAAAAACCTATTTACTCTGGGCACAGTAGTTCATGCCTGTAATCTTAGCTCTCTGGAAGGCCAAGGCAGGTGGATTGCTTGAGCCCAGCAGTTGGGAGAACACCTTGAGCAAAAGTGAGACCCCCATCTCTACTAAAAATAGAAAAATTAGCCAGGCATTGTGACACGTGCCTGTCAGGGCCCAGTACTGGCCAGGTCTCGGGCCCAGTTTACTTAGGTAACGGACGCAGACCACTAAGTTACTTTGCTCTGGTACAGTTTCTCCTAGGTGCCTGAGGGCTATCTACTTCAACAGGAGACAGAGAGTGTGTCTTAGAGAGTTAAGCAGTCTTCTTAGAATAGATAGATCTTAGTCTTTAGCGGAGCTTGGTAATCTTCAGCAGAGAGATGTTGTGCTAGTGTTCTGCAGGCAGGAGCGGAGACAGAGTCAGAGAAGTGAGTCTGTGATAGAATGCACGTGCTTCTTGACTGCCTTCTTCGCCAGCCTAATATAAGGCTAATCTCGTGCCTCTCAACACCACAGGTGTAGAGACTACCAATTCTCCACTGCTCTCATCTCACGAGCTCTCATGCTTGTTAGGAGAGCTAAATCCCTCTCCATGCCCTTTTCACTCAGGTGCTCCATTATTGAACTATACAGGTATTTCTTGTAACTCTCACTCCTAGCCAAGGGCTATATGGGCTGCAACATGTGCCTATAGTCTCAGCTACTTTGGAGGCTGAGGCAAGAGGATCACTTGACCCCAAGAATTCGAGGTTGCTATGAGTTATGATGCCACAGCACTCTACCCAGGGTGACAGAGTGAGACTTTTTGTCTCAAAAAAAAGAAAAACAACACAGACTTTCCAGGTTCAAATCTTGACTTTCTGTTATTGGCTGTGTGATCTTGGATAAATTCATTAACCTGTCTAGGCCTTGGATTCCCCATCATTAAAAGGGTGTAATAGAATAGGGTTGCTGTACATCCTTTAGAGCAGTTGTATGAAGCTATATATAACTTTCCTTCTCTAGAGGTTACCACTAATCACATTTAGGACTCAACTGGCTGGGATGTGCATCTACCTTGTCCTTGATCAGTCTCTTGCCCTTTACTGACTTCAAGGCCATCATAAGGATTGGGGAGAAACCTCCCCCATCCTCACCTGAGAACCTAGTGCAAGTGGCCTGAAATGCAGCCAGAGAACAAATGAAGCAAACAGAGGCATCTCTGCTTGCTAAGTTGGGAGAGGAAAACAGATGAAAGGATGAAGGGCAATTGCCCCATCTAAAGTGAAGAGAGCATGAGATTATACAGGTTTTCCATCTACTTCTCTTGTCCGGAAAATTTGCTCCCAGCTGAGCATAACCTAAGGGTCCACTGGACAGAAGAATGGATAAAGAAAATGTGATGTATATATATAATAAAATACTATTAAGTTTTTTAAAAGAAGGAAATTCTGTCATTTGTGATAACATGGATGAACCTGAAGGACATTACGCAAACTGAAATTAAGACAGGCACAGAGGGTGGCGCCTGTGGCTCAAAGGAGTAGGGCACTGGCCCCATATGCTGGAGGTGGCAGGTTCAAACCCAGCCCCAGCCAAAAAACATGCAAAAAGAAAAAAAAAAAAAAAGACAGGCACAGAAAGACATACTACATGATCTTACTGACATGGGAAATCTAAAAAGTTGAACTAAATGAAGTAGAGAGTAGAATAGTAATTGTCAAGGGCTAGGGTTTGGGGAGAATAAATGTTGGCTAAAGGGAACAAAGTTTCAGTTATACAGGATGAAATTAGTTCTGGAGATCTACAGTTTATCCCAAAAGTTGCCCATAAAGTCACCATACATAAGAAAAAAGGGAAATTGAAGCTAAATGTACCTTTATTTACAAAATATTCATTACAAAATTTTACAAAGAGGTGGCCAACATGTAGAGAGTATTTTGTAAAATATTTTGTAATATCACAGCATGATGACTACAGTTAATAATGCACTAGATAGTTGAAAAATTCTAAAAGATTAGATCTTGAATGTTCTCACCATTAAAGAATAAGGGAGGTGATGGATATATTAGTTTGACTTAATCATTTCACAATGTATACATACATCAACATCCCACTGTACTCCATAAATATATATGATTTTTAATTGTCAATAATGTCTTTAAGAAGGAGATAGGAGAGATGTAAACATCATGTACCCTCTGATATGAGGCAAATGAAGAAACAGTCACCTCTGTGGTATTTCTGAATTAATGCATAACCTCCAATATAATTAGAGAAGATGTTGTAATCAAACACAAATTGAGGGATATTCCACAAAATAACTGGCGAATATTCTTTTAAAATGTCTCTAATTTGTGAAAAACAAGTAAAACTGAGAAACTGTTACAGATTGTACGAGACAAATAACAAGTAAATGCAATAGCTGGGTGCGGTGCCTCACACTTGATTGTCTGAACTCAGGAGTTTGAGACCAGCCTGAGCAAAAAAATAAGACCCTGTCTCTACTAAAATTAGAAAACCTAGCCTGGTGTTGTAGTGGGTGCCTGTATTCCCAGTTATTCAGGAGGCTGAGGCAAGAGCATGGCTTGAACCTAAGACTTTGAGGTTGCTACGAGCTATGATGCGACAGCACTCTACCCAGGGCAACAGAGTGAGACTCTGTCTTAAAAAAAAAAAAAGGCAAATGTAATGTGAAGTCCCGTAAGACTACATCTTGCACTAGACAAGGAACATTTAGGGGAAAGGGTGAAATTCAAATAAGGACTACAGTTTAATTATGAGTATATAATCAACATTAATTCCTGTTTTGATAATTGTACTGTGGTTATATAATGTCAACATTAAGGGAAGCTGGGTAAAGGCTATATGAGAACTCTGTATTGTAACATTTCTGTAAGTCTAAAATTATTTCAAAATTAAAAAAAAAAAGACTTTCCTCTACTTGGAAGTTTCTAAAGTCTTTCTTTTTGTTCTTTATATCTATATACTTTCCTTTTACTCTGGTTGACATCTCAAGGACTGAGCCGGCGAAAAAGCAATAGACCAGGACAGATACCATCTTGTCAGAAAATAGAAACATTTTAAAGGCTTAGTGTATTTTAACTTGTTTTCCCTCTTCATTTTATGTTTTTCAAATTACAAAATAAATATATGTGGTTAACAAATTAAAAACAATACAAAGATATATAAATTAGAAATTTATTACCCTTCTCTACCAAGATAACCATGTTAATTAACGCCTTGGTCCATATTCTTCCACACTTTTTGTTCATGTAACTATACACATGCATATGTACACATACAGGCTTTTAATTTTTTAAAAAATAGAATCATATATATTATTATGCAATTTCCCCTTTTCACTTTATACCATGAACATCCCACAAATTAGTAGAATTCTAGCTACCCTCTCCCCATATTCCATCTTTTATATATTTTTCTTTTTAGATTTCCTTTTCCTTCTCTAACTCCCCTATAACCTACCTGCATCACCTACCTCCCCCAAACTTGGTGCATATTCATCTATATATTTTCTCCATGCATATAAAATTACATATGAACATACATGGATACATGTTTATCACTCAATTACATATTTTGCTAATGATTTACAAAATGGAGTCCTATCTTACACCCTTAATATTTATCTTGCTTTTTTCACTCCAGAAAATATTGTGGAATTCCCTTCAAGCCCACTAACATAGTTTTAATTTGTCCATTTTAATGGCTATATACACATTCTGTAGAATTGATATATTGTAGTTCTTTCCTTCTCCCAATTTCCCTACTGATGGGTATGGTATTTACTTTGATTCTAGTTGGGATTTTATTTTTTATTTTTTTTTGCTCTTAGGAACAATTTGTATGTATGTGTGAGAGACAGATTCTCACTATGTCACCCTCAGTAGAGTGCGGTAGCATCGCAGCTCACAGCAACCTCAAACCCTAGGGCTTAAGCGATTCTCTTGCCTCAGCCTCCCAGGTAGCTGGGACTACAGGTGCCTGCCACAGTGCCCGGCTATTTTTTGTTGCAGTTACCATTATTGGTTAGCTGGTCCCGGGCCGGGTTCAAACCTGCCAGCTTTGGTGTTTGTGGCTGGCGCCGTAACCACTGTGCTACAGGCACCGAGCCCATTAGTAACAATTTTATAATAAATGTCCATGTTGGCGAGGCGTGGTGGCTCATCCTGTAATCCTAGAACTCTGAGAGGCTAAGGTGGGAGGATGGTAAAGTTAATCCTTCCCAACTCTTAGATTGTACGTGTAGTTTCCTTTGTTTTTTGAAAGACTTTTGTTACGATATTTTAAAATTTTAACTTTCATACCCTCCTAGAATTTGTTTTTGGATACGATTTGTGTGGTTACTGTCTTCAAGATTAAAAGTCAATTCATTTTTAAGTAAACTACTCTTTGCCTATCGTTTGAGATTCTACCTTTTCCATACATGAAAAAACTCATATATATCAAGATCTATTTCTCAATGTTCTATTCTGTTACACTGATATATTTATCTGTTGTCTGCCAATACCATATTAATTTCATCAGAATAGCTTCATGTTATCTTTTGATACCTAGTATGATATTTTCCTTTTCGTACTTTCCTTGTCTAGAGTCTGAGGCATTTATTTTTTCATATAACATTTTAGATTGTTTCATGTAAGTAGAAAAATATCAAGATCCAGTGTAATTTTTAAAAATCATATACATTACTAGATGTTTATTGTCAGTACTGAGAACAGTTCTTGATCTTAGTACTCTGCCTTCTTAGAAAATGTATCTAAACTGAAAAAAGTTATTAAATTCTCATCCTTTATTAGTATGCAACCATAATATCAGTAAAAAAAGGAGTCATTTTACCTTTTCTTTTCCATTGTTCATACCAATTATTTTCTTTTTGCTGACTTCACTGAAATCTCCAAGACAATGTTAAATTCCTGATTTATAAAAAAAAAAATGGCTTTGGGCTCAGCGCCCATAAGCATAGTGGTTGCGGCACCAGCCACATACACCGAGGGTGGCAGGTTGGAACTAGGCCCGGGCCAGCTAAACAACTGCAACAAAAAAATAGCTGGGCATTGTGGCAGGCACCTGTAGTCCCAGCTACTTGCGAAGCTGAGGCAAGAGAATCGCTTAAGCCCCCTTTGACGTTGTTATGAGCTGTGATGCCACAGCACTCTACTGAGGGCAACCTAGTGAGACTCTGTCTTAAAAGAAAATAATGGCTTTGACTTAATAAATGCCATGTGGTTTTGGTAAAATACAAAACTTTGTCATACAGTTTAATTTATATTTTATTAGATTAGAAATGTTTATAAATTCTATTAAATGATTTTTCAGCATCTATTCATAATTCATATGATTCTTACGCTGTTGATTTTATTGGTATATTTCCTATTGCTGAACTGGCTTTGCATTCTTGCAATAACTCTTAGTCATGATAGTATGTCCATCTTTAGGTATATTGTTGAATCCTATTTGCTATTGTCTTAATCATAAGTTTTCTTCCAATACTCATGAATAAGACTCATATAGAGTTTTTTCCTCCCAACTATCTTTATTTGGTTCTGGTATTAAACTTATTCTGACTTCATAAAATAAATAGGAAGTACAGTTGTATGGACTGTATTACAATCCATATACAGTGTATAATAAATAACACTGGCATTACTTGTTCTTTAAAAAGAGTAGGTAGATAAAACTAATCATGAAATCATCTGGGCCTGGAGCATTTTTTCCATTATAGAACTTCGATCACTTTTCCAAATTCTTCAGTGGTAACTGTTCTAACAAGTTTTCTACTTCTTACTGCAATTTTCTTTCTGTTTTTTTTTTTTTTTTGAGACAGAGCCTCAAGCTGTCACCCTGGATAGAGGTCTGTGACGTCACAGCTCACAGCAACCTCCAATTCCTGGGCTCAAGCAAGTCTCTTGCCTCCACCTCCCAAGTAGTTGGGACTACAGGCACCCGCCACAACACACGGCCATTTTCTTTTTTGGTTGCAGCCATCATTGTTGTTTGGCAGGCTCGGGCTGGATTCGAACCCACCAGCTCAAGCGTATGTGGCTGGCGCCTTAGCCCATTGAGCCACAGGCGCCGAGCCTCTTATTGCAGTTTTCATAGCTTATAGTATGCTAGAAAAGCATCCATTTCCTCTGCTTAAAAAAATGTTGATGTAGAGTTGTACAATGTATCTTTATCATTTTAAAAATCATGTCTCTATCTGTGGTTACATCTCCTTTCTCATTCTGAATTGGACAGTCTTACATAGAGGCAAATCTTGAACAATGTGGATTCCAAGTAGCCTTTTTTTTTTTTTTTTTTAAAGATATAGTAACCCTGGGTTGAGTGCCATGGCATCAGCCTAGCTGACAGCAATCTCAAACTTCAGGGTGCAAGTGATCCTCCTGCCACAGCCCCCTGAGTACCTGAAATTATATTCACCTACCACAATGCCTGGCTAATTTTTCTATTTTTAGGGAGACAGGGTCTTGATCTTGCTCAGGCTGTTCTCAAACTCCTGAGATCAAGCAATCCACTTGCATCGGCCTCCCATAGTGCTAGGAGCCACAGCGTGCCTGGCCTCATTTCTTTTCTGATATGGATGACATGCTAGCTTAAGGAAGCAATTATTTTTTTCCCAAACATTGGAATAAGGAAAACCCTGGGATTTAGTGTCCAGGACAGTGCCACGTAAATTTATAGAAGATGAAACTAGATATTGTTTGATAATTTGCAAAAAAGAAAAGAATTCCTCCTTGATTGGTTTCTGCATGAAACACTTCTAAATTAAAAGACCTGTAGAAGGGTGGGCTCAACCCTGTAATCCTAGCACTCTGGGAGGCTGAGTTGGGAGCATTGCTTGAGCTCCCTCAAGACCAGTCTGAGCAACAGCAAGACCTCATCCTTATTAAAAATAGAAAAACTAGCCAGGCATTATGGTAGGTGCCTCTAGTGCAAGCTACTCAGGAGGCTGATCCCAAGAGTTTGAGGTTGCTATGAGCTACAATGACTTCATGGCACTCTAGCCTGGAAGACAGAGTGAGACTTTATCTCAAAAAAAAAATAAATATATATATATGTATGTATGTATGTATCTGTAGAAAGAGAACTATATGTCTTCTACTACTTTGCAGCAAGACTAAGAAAAAATGAATAGCGAACAATATACCAGGAAACAACACTACTTTTTTGTCAAATATTGAGTGTGCCAGGTAATCACATTTACAGTGTTTGGTTTACCCAGTAACAGGTTATTAAACAATTCATTAGCTTTGCATTTTCAACATAATTAACTATGTTTTTAGTAAGGTTTTGGGCTGACTGATCAAGAGACATTTAAAAACATTGCTTTGTTATTCCAAAGAGGACTAAATAATCCTGCTATAGCCATTAATATTTATTACAAAAAGGTGGAGAAAATGTAGTTGGTATAATAATGGTCTTTTTAAAAAAGTGGACTTGTTATTTTTTGTATTGTTAAGACATCAATCAAAACACAGTGGTGATATTTAGAGTGCAAAAGTTTGGTGAATGGCATTCTATATCCTATGTGATATATGGATTTGATACTCACAATTTATGTTAAATTCACATTTACTGGTCCAAAGTACTAATAATACTCATTTTATGGCTCAGTGTGGAATGTACTATAGTATATCTTTAAGTCTCTTCATATATATTTTGTATTCTCTTGTTATTCTATTTACTATATCTTTAAACGTTTATGTGCCAGAGATGTTTTATAAATATTTTCTATAATTTTTTCTATAAAAGTTTCTATAACAATTGGAACATGACTTCTGTTAAGACAAAAAATACTTTGTCCAAATTCATTCAATCAATAAGATTTCTCCTAAGTATGCATTCTCCATTGTACAATGAAGTGGAACATCTTGCTCAAGGCTTTCCCACGTTATTAGGTTTTTATTGCTATAGGCATTTTCCTAGCATGAATTTTCTGATGTCTACTGAGATTTGGCTTCTGGTAAAAAGCTTTGCCACATTCATTGCATCCATAAGGTTTTTCTCCTGTATGAGTTCTCCAGTGTTTATTGAGGCATGACTTCTGGCTGAAGGACTTTCCACATTCTCTGCAACGATAGGGTCTTTCTCCTGTGTGCATTTTTCTATGTACATTGAGGTATGACTTCTCACCAAATGACTTCCCACATTCACTGCACACAAAGGGTCTCTCTCCCGTATGTGTTCTCTGATGTTCTGTGCGGTGTGACTTCTGAGTGAAGGCTTTTCCACAAAAAAAACATTCAAAAGGTCTTACCCCAGTGTGAATCCTCTGGTGTTTAATGAGGGTTGACTTATGTGAAAAGGCTTTCCCACAGTCAGTGCATCCATAGGGCTTCTCACCAGTGTGACTTCTCTGATGCCTAATGAATTCAGACTTGTAGCAAAAGCCTTTCCCACACTCACTACAGACATGGGGTTTTTCTGTAGGTAGAACCCTCTTCCGTTTATATACGAGAGAATTGATTACTGCTGGTTTATACATAAGTGCTGAGTTACGGCTGAAAGCTTTCTCACAGTGACTGCATCCCCATGGTTTTTCTCCATTAGGTCTTCCATCATGCTTTATATGCCGTAGCAATTTCCCATATGCATTACATTCATCTGGCTTTTTTGCACAGTTTCTCTTAAAACCAATCAAGTCTAAATTATGGTTTAAACTCATTCCACAAGGGTCCCAGTTATTGCTGTTTTGAATTGAAGAAAAAAGATCAGTGCTCAGAAGTGATATTTTTCCACACTTACTACATTCACTGCTTTTCTCCTTGGGTAATGTTTTCTTGCTGATGATTGCACCTTGCCTCAAAAACATGTTTTGCCTTCTTTTCCTCTGGACACTAACTTGCCAGATGTCTTCTGGAGAAAGTATAGAGAATCACTCTTTATGTAACTTTATACTAAGAGAAATGCCCTCAAAATTTACAGGGTGCACAGTACATGAATAGAGGCCATGAACCAAAAGCAAAATGCAGGGAAGAGTATTCTATGAGTAGAGAATATTCAGAACACTGCCACTATTGAAATGCAATGTATAATAGAATATAGAAAGAAAGAATTTCAAAGACGATAGGATTATATCATAGAGTAAGCAGGGATTGACAAACTTGTTCTTAAAGGACCAGAGTGAATATTTGAGGCTTTTTGGCCATATGGTCTTTGTCATAATTACACAACACTCCTACTATACCATGAAAATATGGACAATGTATAAACATAAGGGTATGGCTATGTTCTAAAAAAACTTTATTTACAAAAGCACATGACTGATCTGTAGGACACAGCTTGCTGATCCCTTTTTTATTTTATTTATTTATTTTTTTTGAGACAGAGCCTCAAGCTTTTACCCTGGGTAGAGTGCCATGGCATCACAGCTCACAGCAACCTCCAATTTCTGGTCTCAGGGGATTCTCCTGCCTCTGCCTCCCAAGTAGCTGGGACTATAGGCGCCTGCCACAAAACCCGGCAATTTTTTTTTTTTTTTTTTTTTTTTTTTTTGGTTGCAGCTGTCATTGTTGTTTTGCCAGGCCTGGGCTGGATTTGAACCCGCCAGCTCAGGTATATGTGGCTGCCACCTTAGCCACTTGCACCAAGACTGCTGATCCCTTTTATGGAGGAAAGACGTCTAAGTGTTTTATATATAGCACCTTGCTACACAACATGTGGGTCTTTAAGCAGCAACTTTGGTTCTATCTGGCAAAATCTCAGACCTCACCTCAGACCCACTGAATCATTTTAACAAGGTAACCAGGTGATTCTTAACACACTGGAGTTTAACAAGCACTAATAAAGCAGTTATCAGAGAGTTTATCATGTTGGGCTACTTACTTGCAATATCAATGGCAAAGAGCTTAAAGAGGAACTAGATAAATCTAACTGGGAGTTAAAGCAGTTCTGGACTGTGAACTTGGATAGCTCTAACTGCAACTGCACATTTCCTTTGATTATGAATATAAACAGAAAAACTGTAATTTGGCAGTTCTTGTGACTTGCACTAGTTTACGAATATTGGTATTGCCGTGTCACATTGCAGTTGTTGACAATTTCTCAATGTTTACAGTTATCTCTTCTTTGAGGTCACAATAGTTATTAGACCTGACGCTAGAGCTCATTATTGAATGTAGAAATAAAGAAGCATACCTATTAATACGTCACACATTTTGAAAGTATTTTGACAACTATTTTCTATCTTTTATTTTGATAATTATGGTACATATTTTAGTATGGTACAAATTTTCTCTCATAATCTTACTAATTTTATTTTATGTAAAATAAAATTTATATATAAAAATATTTATAAATTTTATTTTTATATATAAATTTTATTTAAAATACGGGTAGCGCCTGTGGCTCAGTGGGTAGGGCGCCAGCCCCATATGCTGAACGTGGTGGGTTCAAACCCAGCCCTGGCCAAACTGCAACAACAAAAAAAACATTTTAATTTTATTTAAAATAAAATTTATAGGGCAGCGCCTGTGGCTCAGTGAGTAGAGTGCTGGCCCCATACACTGGCCCTGGACAAACTGCAACAAAAAAATAGCGAGGCGTTGTGGAGCGCCTGTAGTCCCAGCTTCTCAGGAAGCTGAGGCAGGAGAACACCTAAGCCCAGGAGCTGGAGATTGCTGTGAGCTGTGATGCCACGGTACTCTACCAAGGGCGACAAAGTGAGACTCTGTCTCTAAAAAAATTAAAATTTAAATTTAAAATTAAAAATAAATAAAATTTACATATAAAAAGGGGTCTATAGCCTTCAACAAAATACCTAAACGGTCCATGGCACAAAAATAATTAAGACCCCTGACTGTAAGCCATGTAGACATGAGATAATCTAGGTTTAATTTTAAGAGATATCAATGAAAAGTGAAAAGCGATGAGGAAGAGTTAAAGCCATTTCTCAGAGAAAAACTACACATCAACAAAACCACCATGTATGGATAGAAAATATGGGAGATTTGGGTGGTGCTTGTGGCTCAGTGGGTAGGGCACTGGCCCCATATACTGAGGGTGGCAGGTTTGAAGCCAGTCCCGGCCAGCTAAAAAACAGCAGTGGCAACTGCAACAAAAAATAGCTGGGTATTTTGGCAGGCACCTGTAGCCCCAGCTACTTGGGAGACTGAGGCAAGAGAACTGCTTAAGCCCAAGTGTTGGAGGTTGCTGTGAGCTGTGACGTCATAGCACTCTACCGAGGGCAACAAGAATGAGACTGTCTCAAAAAAAAAAAAAAAAGAAAGAAAAAAAGAAAATTAGGGGGAGTGGCAGAGTCAGAAGATTCAAAGTGACATCATGGCAAAGCACTGGAATAAAAAGCAAAGTGAAGGATGTGCGTTTGTGTGTCTCTCCCACTTTCGCAGGGACAATAAGGACTGATAAGGATGATGTTAGTTTTTGATGTGCAGGAAATCTTTGGGTTACAAACAAGATAGGTTCTGTAGGTTTGTTCCTAAGTTGAATTTGTATATAAGTTAGCACAGGTACATTTACCCACTATCTGTAATAGCCTCCATTCGTAACTACTAGTCATACATCAGTCTAATGTTTGTAACTCAGGTACTTAACTATAAAAGCCCCTGATTGTAGGTGCGACTTGTACGTAAATCCAGTGATTGTAACTCGGGGACTGCCTGTACAAAAAACGAGGCAAGTGGATACACCATGGAGATGATCTACGGTCCAGTAAAATGGGGAAGTGGTGGTGCAACAGGGACAAAGTGCCCAACTGGACAAAGGGGCCAGTTGTGCTTATCACATGCTCTCAGAATTAATGAGCTCCTTAGGGAGTTTCACCACTGGGAAGAGAACCAAGTTATGGGAATCAGAAAATGCAGCAGCCTCTTGGAAAAAAAAAAAAAGGTTAGGTTTGAACTAGGGAAATAGGAAGACAGAGCACTTAGGAAAGAAAAATGGGCTGGATGCGTGGCTCACACCTGTAATCCCAGTACTCTGAGAGGCCAAGGCAAGTGGATTGCTTGAACTCAGGAGTTGGAGACCAGTCTGAGCAAGAGTGAGCCCTCATCTCTAAAAATAGCCAAGCGTTGTGGTGGATACTTACAGTCCCAGCTACTAGGGAGGCTAAGACCAAAAATCTGAGGTTGCTGTGAGCTATGATGCCACTGCACTCTACGAAGGGTGACAAAAATCGTGAAAAAGGGCCAGTGATTACTGTTAACCACTAAGCTACCAGTTGGGATTGAGGGTTAGCTGGCAGAGCCCACACGGCCCTTCC
>CAUYON010033788.1:0-42288 GCA_963573935.1 Arctocebus calabarensis
GCAGGGTACTGGCGAAACTTATTAAAGGTAGAGTATTAATGTCTTTATATAGTGATCAAGGAAATGCCATGAAGGATATCTGTAACAGTATGGTCAAAATATTTCTGAATGTATATGAATCGTGCCCTGTGATTGCACCAATGTACATAATTATGATTCAATAAAATCATTAAAAAAAAAAAAACCTACAAAGAACTCAAGCAAATCAGCAAGAGAAAAATCAAACAACTCCATCAAAAGATAGGCAAAAGTCACGAACAGAAACGTTTCAAATGAAGATCTAATGGCCAAAAAAAAAAAAACATGAAAAAATGCTCAACATCTCTAATCATCAGGGAAGTGAAAATCAAAACCACGATGAGATATCATCTTACTCCAGTGAGAATGGCTATTATCAAAAAGTCCCATAATGGTGGGAAGAAACAAGAGTGAGTGTGTTCATGGGGAAACAAAAGAAAACAAGGACGTATGCAA
The DNA here is from genome assembly GCA_963573935.1 of Arctocebus calabarensis. Classification (NCBI taxonomy): domain Eukaryota; kingdom Metazoa; phylum Chordata; class Mammalia; order Primates; family Lorisidae; genus Arctocebus; species Arctocebus calabarensis. Next base: position 475 of record CAUYON010033788.1, read on the forward strand.
CCGTGAAGCAAATGCTTAGTCTCAGAGATCAGAGGCTTAAAGAAAAGGACAGATTGAAACCCAAAATGAAAGAAAAGAAAGATCCCAGCACATTAAAGGAAACAGAACATCCTTCCTGATTATTCTTCCAATTTAATACACAACTGGGCCCACCTTACCACATAGTGGTTGATACCAACTTTATCAACTTTTCCATTAAAGCCAAACTGGACTTAGTGCAGTCAGTGATGGGCTGTCTGTATGCCAAGTGCATTCCTTATATAACTGACTGTTTCATGGCTGAAACTGAGAAATTGGGGCAGAATTATGGAGTGGCCCTCAGGATTGCCAAGGATCCAAGGTTTGAATGATTACTATGCACACACAAAGGGACCTATGCAGATGAGGCTTAGTATAGAGAGTAACTCAGCACAAGTGTTATATCGTGGCCACAGTTGACCTTAAATGAAGAATCCAGAAAATCCCTAGCATGTGTATTATATACATTTCTAACCACAGATACAATATTGAACAGATGCCAGATGATTATGGAGCCTCTCGGTTCTAATTCATACAAGACAGTGTTCCTATGCCTTTCTTCAACCAACTTTCTCTATTAACAGTTTGTTAAACATGGAATACCATGAATTACTACTCTGTCCACCTGCTTGCTTTATTACGATCTGGATATCATTAAATACACTCACTTTTGGATGCTAATTCGAAAATGATATTTTTCTCATTGATAGTCAAAGGGTGCAGAATCTCAGGTAGAAATCTTTTTTTTTTTTAAGTTCTGTTCACAATGTGGTAATTACAGTTATTATTAGAGCGATACACATTTCAAAACTGCCTAGAGAGTGAATTGCAAATGCTCTTACCACAAAAATGTTAACTATTTGAGGTGATGGATCTGTTGACTAGTTTGATGTAATTGTTCCACATTATATTCGTGGATCATAACATCACTTTGCACCTCATAAGTTTATACAATTATAAATTGTTGATTTACAATAAAAATAAAATTGTTGCATCTTTTTGTAAATCAAATGTTCCAATGAGTACTCACATAATTTGATGGTCATTGTTTTACACTGATTTAGTCATCAAACATTTATTACGTTTATACTAGGTACTTAAGAAGATGTAGTCCTGCCTTCAAGAGATTTATATTAAGGGGGGAGAAAAAAACATAAATGAATAAATACAATACAATAGCAATGCTAGAGGCAAATGTGGACACATTTTTTTAAAAAGTCCCAAAACAACAGTTGCTTACACAGTTGCGGAGAGAAAGGGATTCTTACACGCTGCTGGTAGGATTGGAAACTAGTACCACCTCCATGGAAAGTAGCATGGAAATAACCTCAAAGACCAAAAGTAAACCTCCCATTTGATTCAGCAATCCCACTCCTAGGCATTTATCCAAAGGGGGGAAAAAGTAACTTTATCAAAAAGACACGGGCACTAGAATATTTATAGCAGCATAATTCACAATTACAAAAATGTGGAAACAACCCAAATGCCCACCAATATACGAGGGGATTAATGAAACGTGGTGTATGTATACCATGGAGTACTACTCAGCCATAAAAAAGTGGTCATCTAGTATCTTTTGTAATAACTTGGAGGGAACTGGAGACTATTATTCTAAGTGAAGAATGGAAAAATAAACACCACATGTACTCAGTACTAAATTGGAGCTAGTCAATCAAAACTTACGTGCACATAGGGAAGTAAAACTCGATGAAAATAAAGCAGGTAGGAGGGGGGAGAATGGATGGATACATTCACACCTAGTGGGTGCAACACACAATGTCCAAGTGAAGGTCATGCCTATAACTTTGGTGCAATCTACACAAAGCAAACTATGTAACCAAGAACTGTGTACCCTGCAGTATTCTGAAACAAACAACACAGTCAAGATACTCGATTTAAAGTGAGATGAGGCCTTTCATGAATGTATTTTATTTAGAGTTATAAATAGCTATGGATCCAATTAACTCTGCCATCATCCAGTTTGCTTTTCATCATTCCCATAAAAATATTGACACAGTTCAGTAAAATACCTGCTGAAATTAATTCTCTTTCAGAGTAGATTTGATTCCTAATATTTCACATGAATTCCCAAAGAATAAAAGCCATTCTACTTCATGTATTATCTTTTAGTATGGCTGGGCCCTGTATAGGAGTTATGACTGCTCAAAAAACTCCAATTTTCAAGTGGTAAAATCTTTAGGAAAAAAATACGTGTGCTACATAACTTCTGCTTTATGTAAATTAGAGTAAACGTGGTACTTAGAGAATGGGATAAACTCTGTTCATTAAACGCTAATATAGATAACAGATTCCTACCACAAAATAAACACATCCATCCATATTAACATAGGTGCAAACACAAAATTATGGGCACATCTAATATTGTCATGTAAATTTTAGTAAATGCAATTCACACTGGCAGTGCTATTTGTCTTTTAAAATAAACATTATCGTTACAGTCTCAATTTCCCTGTTTTCCCAGTGTTGATCCTTAAGTAATTTGCTGACATCATAAAAATAATTTAATTTACATGAAAAAAAAACACCATCCAACCAGCTAGTATATTAGCGTTACCCAGCCTTTGAATCATGGAGACATATCTCATTTGAACTTACATCCATCAAATTAGCTCCGTATGTCAACTCAAGGAGCATTAACTTTAACTTTCATATGGACAGGAGATTCTATTAAACCAAGACTGACAAGGTAGTTTCACAGCTCTTGTTTTTATGTGAAACTGAAAAGTTAATTTAAATGCATACTGGAGAGCCTTGGTTTTATTGAATATGTGGGATCTATAGAACATATCATTTTAGCATAACATGTGCTGTGTTTGTATCTGTGGATGAGTGAGCGCTGTGCACACAGGCGTGCCTTAGCCTCAGCAGTGATTATTGAATTCTAGGGGTTGCAGGCCGGGGAGAGCTATCCCTGGGATAAAGGCAGAGGTACTGGTGGGAGAGAGACGGAGGCAAAGAACGGATCCCAGAGAGAATTCCAACTTCAAAACTTTCATTGAACCTGGCACTTTACATCACGTGCTCCCTTAATTTACAACCTAACTTATAGCTTTAGCACTAGTAACCTTTCCTCTGTTTAGGATTATTATGGTAATTTACTTCAACCCCACCAATTTGGTAGTTGCACACATCAACTTCAAAGAAATTCAGGTTTATTTCTTAAACTCTTTTTGTTCTCTTCAGAACAGAGCGGGTGCTGTGTTCTGTGTGGTCATGGCAGGTGAGGCCACTGACTACTAGGTATTTGGGAATAAAAATAGCTGTATTCCAGAGGGGAACGAAAGGAACCCTGGAAAATAACCTACCACAATAGCAAGTGCATGAAACAGGAGCTGAATAGACTTCAGATCGGAGAGAGTCACACCACATGCATTGGAAGGGAGACATGGTTTCCAGTTGTTGATAAATAGGACCCTGTGGATTTGTCGAGAATTAAATCAAGCATTATCAGCTGCTTTGACTCAAATTCTTGTCCCTTTCCACCGACTCTCCTCTAGAATCTTGACTTTGCCCCGTACGTTGTCAGTCTGAATACTCTCTGGGCCCGTGGACTCCAAACCCTGGCTAATCACAGGATAACTGATTGCTCTCCATACAATTTTTAAAAATTTTTACCATTTTCATTTTCTTGAGCATTTTATGTTTTTAAATATTTTCAAAAAACCTCATTTTTATCAGGCAATTTGGGGGCTTAATCACACATGATTAAAGACCTCTTTTGGCCTTAATTCCTGGGTGATCTTATCCAGGATCACAGCTTCAAATATCATTTCTTGATTCATGGCTTCAAATATTATAGATTCAGTTCAAGACTATCTCTAAGCTCCAGGTTCATTTATCTTCAAACTCACTGTCATCTGCAACCATTATCTCAAACTCAGGCTTTACGTGTCCAAAGTGCATAGAAGGAAAGTCATTGCCTTTCACTGTTCTACTGTATGGCTAGGAGCTGTTTCATTTTTATCCCTCTGAAGATGGTGTATGTGTGCAACACCCCACAAACACACACACATTATAGGAGGCAGCCTCTAAGACGGTCACAAATGATCCTACCTTCTCTATGCAAAGCCTTTGGTAATCCCTACCTTTCAACCATCTTGCTTCTAACTTGCCACCTCTGTAAGCAGGTTACCAAAGACTGCAACTCGGGTTTTGCTAGCCAACCTGCCCCTTCAATGGCCTTGATGGAGCAAAACAAAAGAAACATCATGTTGCAAGGAAGTGAGACCAATGGTTGGTGAAGACCAGAGCAGCTGAGCTCAGCAACCCTCAAGTAGACGAGTCCTGCCCAGGGTGTGGGTGAGCTCAGAAGCTGATCCTTCCCCAGGTGAGCCTTGGCTGGAAGGCCAGCTCTGGTTGACACTCTGACCTCAGGCTCTGAGAGTCCCAAAGCAGAGAATCTGCGCCCCCATTCTTGACCCACGCAAATTATGAGATAACAATCGTCCTTCTGAGCTGTTAAGTTTGGGAGTGATTTTACTACATAGCAATAGGTAATTCACATACATTTATACTTTTTAAACAGAACTTTGAGTATATTCTATGCCTTCTTCTCTATCTTACTTTGGTTTATTTAATAAACTAATTCATTGAGAATAAAGTAGTGACATAGGTGAGATAAATGAGTTTAAAATAGGTGCTCCCCACAAAATAACTGTTATTTTATTAGTACGTTGACCCTTGACCAACACACATTTGAACGGCATGGGCCAACTTTCATGTGGATTTTCTTCTGTCTCTGCCCACCTTAGACTGCAAGACCAGACCCTCCTCTTTCTCTTCCTCCTCCTCAGCCAACTATTGTGAAGAAGACAAGGGCAGGGATTTTTATAATGATCTATTACCACTGAATGGTAGTAAATACACTTTCTCTTCCTTATGACATTGTAATGACATTTTCTCTTCTTTAGCTTACTGTATTATAAAAATAAGTATGTAACACATAGGGTATACAAAATATTTGTTAATCAACTGTTTGTATCATCCATAAGGCTTCTAGTCTACAGCATGTTATTCATAGTTCAGTTTCAGGGGAGTTGCTAACTTTGACCTAAAATGTACAAATGCAAGTTATGTCACCAAAATGTGTTACCAATGCAATATTTTGAAATTAAAAAAAAGTTGTATGAAGACCTTCCGCTGAGTGGGGTTTGATGTTTGACATCCTTTACCTCTGCGTTGCTCAAGAGTCAAGTGTAGTTAGATTTCACTCTGTTACAAGTGCCACCAGCCACCACAGCTTCTGAGGTGATGATTACAATGGATACGCCCATTATTATCATGGCTACACCTAGAACTTTTAGGGGCACACCAAACACATTTTTGTTTTGAAGTCTTTGTTTTTTTTTTTTTGTTGTTGTTGTTTTTTGTTTTTTGGCTGGGGTTGGGTTTGAACCCACCACCTCCAGCATATGGGGCCGGTGCCCTATTCATTTGAGCCATAGGCACCGCCCTATCTCAAAGTCTTTGTACTAACTCTTCCATTGCCTGGAGTTGCCATCCCCCATGTATCTACCTGGCCCTTTGTTTCATTTTGCTCAGATTTCAGGTGAAATATCACCTCTTCAGAGAAGCCTTCTCTGAATACCCCATCTGTGATGCACTGGCCCACTAATATCCTTCCCCTACATTTTATTGCATAGCTGATGGATGTATGAGGGTGTCCAACCTGTGGCCCACAGGCCGCATGCTGGTTTTGTGATAGCATTGTTTGCTGCTCAGCATGCATGGACCTTTATTTTTGCTATTTAGCTTTCCTTAGTGTTGCTATTTCCTTAGTTTTTCTATTTAGTTTCCTTAGTGTATTTAACATATGGCCTAAGACAATTCTTTATTCTTCCAATGTGTGACAGTGAAAAGAAAATGTTGGACCCTCTTGCTTTATACCATTATTGAGAACGATATAAGCTGACATCTAAGACCAGGCTGGCACTCACATGGGCCTTGGTGTTTTCCTGTCTGCATAAAAAATTTCACAGAAGGCCCAGTGCCTGTGGCTCAACAGACTAAGGCACCAGCCATGTACACCTGAGCTGGCAAGTTAGAATCCAGCCCAGGCTCACCAAACAACAATGATGACTGCAACCAAAAAATGGCCGGGCGTTGTGGCGGGCGCCTGTAGTCCCAGCTACTTGGGAGGCAGAGGCAGAAGACTTGCTTGAGCCCAGGAATTGGAGGTTGCTGTGAGCTGTGATGCCATGGCACTCTATCCAGGGTGACAGCTTGAGGCTCTCAAAAAAAAAAAAATTCACAGAACACCAACATCATTCAGGGCCACCTTATGACTATGAAGAAATGAGACCCCACTCCCCAAATAAGAAGAATATTTTCTAATTGTGCCTAAAAACAGACAGAAAATATGGTGCAAACTAGAAATATCCCGAAGTTCCCTCTGTCAGCCAACATGAAAGACACCTGCGTCTTTAACAATCCCAGCCTTGGTCTCATTCAGTTCTTCACTCCTAGATGGGAATCATTAAAACTCACAATCATAGAATCAGTCCCATTTCCCCCACAGCCACCAACATGAGCAAAACCCTCTTTTCTAGAAATCTCCCTCCAATTATTCAACTAAACTCAAATTCTAGATGTTCTTTCTAATGCATTGTTATTGGGACACCTCAATACTTGAGTCACCCCAGGTTACCTTAACTTTGTTATGCTTCACGGCAGTGAGTAATAAACTCAGCTTTGTTTCACTAAGGGTGTGTTGGTGATTTTCATTAGTTAGTAAGACATTGAAATTAACTAAGATAGCTACTTATTTATTTATCTATTGGTTAATTACAAGGTCTGGGAAGCAGGCAGTTTTTGCTGCATGCCTCCACAATCTTATCTCTAGTACTAAAAACAGCCTGGCACGGGTTAGGCAATCAAGAGTTTACTAAGCCATTGAAAGAAGCACCCTGCCCCAGTAGATCTTTCTCTCCTCCCCCAACAAACTGAGCCATGATCCAGTAACATGAACTGTGTAATAATCAGGAACACACAAATTTTATCTCTTTTGCATAAGGGCCTTTTCTAAAGTCACTTTTCTAAGTGACTTCACATTATGTCTTCCTTAACTGCCCCCTAACAGGCAATATAATAGAAAATATCGATTTTAAGCAAGTTTATATATATAAACTTATATAAATATATATAATTAGGCCTATGGGCAAAACGGGTACAATTAACTTCCCAGCTAAAACTGAAATGAAGTTATAGAATTCCACCATCTATCACAACCTCCTTTAGAACAGGAACTATATGGTTGTAATTATTCTGAGACTACAAGTTTCAAAGAGCTTCTTCCGCCAATGTCGGCAATCATTGTGATAGATGGTTTCGTGATTCTGAAGGGGTTGAAAGCATCGATAATTATTTTCCCTGAGTCTGCTGTATTTCTGATGAAGTCTCATACTTTCTTTCTCAAGATCTTAATTTAGGCATCAACCCTACTGTCCTCAGAGATTTTCATTAGCACATGTTCATTATTATAAGGTAATTATTTCCATCCTATCAATATCTATATGAGTCTATCTAATGTTCTGTTTCTCCACTTGTCTCTTGGTCTTGTTTGTTTTTAAGTTGCTAGGTTATTTTATAGAAAACAGAAATGTGTAGTTTTGGTGAATTACAGAACTTTCTTCAAAATAAAGTCACAATAGCAGGAGGGGGAGTTTCTTTAAAGGAACAGGCAACTAAAACTGTGTGGTCGTGATATGCCTCGGGACCAGGTTTAAGTGATATCGCTCTGCCTAATTTCTAATTCTCCTGCCATTAGGACACCACATTGGCCCTTATCCTTGTGCACAGCATGAGAAGTATCAGAAGGTGCTCATACAAGTAGTTACAGCCATCAAGTAACATATTGCTTAAATTTTTTTATTGGCACTAAAATCCAAGCTACTGACAAAAAGACTTGAAATGCTATTGAATGAAATGTCTTGAAAGTTCTTCAGTTTCCACTTCATTGGTGATCTTAATGGTAGTACCAATATTCATTTGGAGAAAAGTAATTGTTTACTTTCTTGTGTTTTTACATTTTAAGTTTTAAAGGCACTGAATGAGTAGATACTCATTCTCTTAAAGGTGGTTGCAGATTTCTGGGTTATTATACATGGTTTCACCTCCCTTGTTTCCACCATCACAAACTGCTGGCTCCATACTGCACGTAGTGAGGAGGAGACACTGGGCTAGCGGGTTGAGCTCCACCATTGTTATCTTGGATGACACTGTGAATGCCAGACCATCTGTCAGGGACGTGCTGCCAAGAGTGGATATTTATCTGGCTTCTCTGTCAGTTTAAGAGGACTTAGCGAGTTGGCCACCTGCCAGCAGCTACAGAACCAACCTTCGGAGAGATGACTGAAATTGTACAATTTTAATCTCCCTTTTCATTTATCCAATTTCTCCACATCTGCACGAAATGACAGGGGAATGGACTCCACCCCCTTTGCACCTCCACACCCGCTCGTGATGATCTTTCTCCTCCTTTCGATCACTTTCTTCCTGTCAAAAATCTCACCCAGCCTTCGAGATAAGGCTGAAATTACAGCCTTAGGTGAAATCAAATTATCTCTTCTACATTTCGTGTTCTTCTTGGCTGTTGGCATAGCACATTTCTTTCTTTCCTTCTTTATTTATTTTTAAAGTGTTCCTAAATGGCTTAGCACATTTATTAAGTATTCATCACACATCATGTTGATATTGCCAGATATCTAATGTGCTCTAGTCAGGAATGTGAAAGGCTCTGGAATTCTTTAATCTTCCAGCAAGTGTCTAGCCCATTATAGCCACTAAATAATTATTTCAAAAAATTGAAATCAAGAGACAAATCTCTAAACAAACTTAGGGTTGGTGGAAATGCTCGTGAAAAGTATTTATTGAGTTATTCTATGGGGCCAAACATTGGAGATATAAAGATAAGTTGGACGCAGGAGATTAAATTCCAACACAGGAGTCTCACACAGCATAATAGATGGATTTGCAATAAACAATGGGGGTAAATCAATCAAAGAAATGATTTTAATGAAGCTTCCATATCTAAACACTGAATTATCTAATGTTCTGTTTCTTACAAACACAGAAAAGAAATATAAAGAAGACCTTCCCAACATGATCCTATTTCAATGTATTCCAATGAGCACAGAGAGAGTTACACCTTGTTTTCTTGTTTCCAGCGGAAAAACTCCAGTTATAAAATCCAGTTATAAGTTTATCAGATTGTTTTTGGCATAAGGAAAAAGTTTTGAAGGAAAATGAAAAACTCAGAGACATTAGATTAGGTTTTATTATCTTAGAAGAACAGTTATCCAAATGTCCCCAAGCACAATTATTTCAAATGAAAACTTGCAGCTTCTCTGTGGGATTAAGTTAGTAACTTTGAAGAAGAATGTGGGAGGAAGGAGGTCAATCAGCAGAGGTCAGGGGTTGAGGTGATGCAATGGCTATGCAGAGTCAGGCTGACTTGCAGGCCTGGTGCTCAGAGCAAAGTCCATGTGGCGAGCCTCTCCTCTAGGCCAAAGGTTCCTCAGAGGATAGTGGATGTGCCTAGTAAGAAAATCAATATCGTACTTGCCTTGGAGAAAAGTCCCTTAGAACAGGGGCTCTCGTACTTGACTGATGTTGAAATCTCCCTGGAAGTTTTGAAAAATACCAGTGCATGGTCCTACCCCAGGGATTTTGATTTCTTTGCTCTAGTGTAGAGTATAGGCTATGGGATTAAACAAACAAACAAAAATCTTCAAAAGCTTGAGAACCACTGTATAAAAGATGCAGCGATTCAAGACTTTAAGGAAAGTTAATCCTCTCAAAATCCTGAAAACACCTAGAAAATGTAGCACAAATCAAGAATCCCAGTAGCTTGAATCAAATAACTTGAAGAATTGAGACACCAGTTGGTAAAGAGGTACCCTAGGGACGAGGGGGATAACATGCCACTGAGAGTGACTGCCAAGCAGCAGCAAGGCAGATGGGTCCAAGACCCTGTGGCTAGAAGTGGAGGACCAGAATTGGACCTACCCAGAAATGTACAAAGATACAGAAGAGGACAGTTTTGAAGAGGCCCTGGTAAAACAGAACCAAGAAGTTATACCCAGCCCCTCACACGGGGAGTGACACAAGGTGACTCTTTTTTTGGTTGCAGCCGTCATTGTTGTTTGGCGGGCCTGGGCTGGATTGGAACCTGCCAGCTCAGGTTTACATGGCTGGCACCTTAGCCCGTTGAGCCACAGGCGCCAAGTCAAGGTGACTCTTTTATCAGATTGAATATAAACAAATTGCTCAGGTTCACCTGTAAGTATACCCATAGACACTCATCAGCTGTCATTTACCCTAAGGGTATTTGGCATTTCTCAGCTACTTGTTTGCTTGTAAAGGCCTAAGTTAAGTCATTTTTTTTTTTTAAAAGATATGTTAAAATCTTATAGAGGGCTAACTTTCAGAGAAAAATTAAAAGCCCATTCAAGGAGTCCAACAGTGGTCATACCCAGATAGGAAATATTATACGAAAGTGGGATTTTACCACACTTTCAAACCACACTGGGACAAATGTCACTTCATGTTAAGAAATCGTTTTATCTACTTTGACCTAGAGAAATGACTGTTGTAAGAATATTTATTAATTTCTATGAAGTTTTCACATGCAATAAAAGATAAAAATGTCTGTAAAGCTACTCAGCTGTGATCAACATGACTAAGGGAAAGTGGAGCTCCATAACCGAGACATGGGTTTAGTTTAGGCAGAAAATACTTAAACATATTTTTTCAAAAAATAAATGTTTAAAGTATTACAAAAGCACAAGACCTGCTTAAATCATAACAGGGAATTGGCTTATTACCTGCCTCTGAAACAGAGAAAATATATGACAAGGGAAGCCAAATCAAACTAGAGTGGAAACTTCCCTTCATGTGAAAAGATACACACTCACTCCCCAAATTATTCCACACAGAAATTTTCAAGTTCTAAAAATTCTGAAAAGATTTTTATTCCTTCAAATATTTCAATACATGTAATTTAAACTTTCTTTCCCCCTAGATTTCACCTGGTCAACTCTACTTCCCAAACTTTGCTTCTCTGCTGAGCAGGGTGCCCTGGATTTTGGACACATTATTTAGTGTCTGTTCTCCCTCATGCAATCTCTCATGAAAGATTAATGAAGTCTTTTTAGACAAAGTAACTATGGCAGAGTTAATCTGAGCAAGGAACAATTCATGAATCAGGCAGCACCCCTAACTAGAGGAAGTTCTGAGAGGTCCACTCAGCAACATAGGCAGGCAGTTATTTATAGACATTAAAAGATAGAAACATACAGAAACATTGTGGTTAGGTCCTGGCACTTGCCTCCTCTGGACAGGATGTGATCAGCTGGCCATCTTTGATTGGCTGAAGCATGGCTGCTGTGATTGGCTGAGACATAGCCACTTGTCTAGAATACATTTAATTGGGTTGCAGTTTGTGTACATACGAAGCTAGATTGTAGATTGCTACATGTGGAGGGAGAAATAGGCTAAATTTAATTTAACACTCACAAGAATTTATTTCAGTAAAACTCTTTATCCATGCAGTATTAACACCATTCACCTACTTTTCTTTGTGTTCCTTCCCCAACTAATTGGTCAAAATAGAGTCCCTTGTAGATGTGTATATACTCAGTTTAAAATATCACTATTCAAATCAAGGCCCACCGACCAGCAGCATCAGCATTCTTAGACGTTTGTTAAAAATGCAGACTCTCTGGCCACCCCAGAACTGTCTGAATCAGAACCGGCTTTAACAAGCTCCCTGGTGATTTGTGTGTAGGTTAAAATCAACAGTTTTGACTCCAATAATTTGTCCTGCACATTTCTTTGGATATTTATCATTTTCATTTCACGTATTTTAAGTTTTTGTTTTCACTGTTTAATCTTAATTTCACAAGTAGTGATTTTGAGAAAAAGATTCATAGTAGGTGAACGAATGCATAAATGACTTTTTAGTGTCTTGTGTCTTATCTTCTAGTTATCTCATATTCTTTTAAAGCTTTTCCTATAATTCTTATGCAAAATTTTTTTTATATGTCGCTCACTTTTGTTAGTATTCCAAAATGGAATGCTTATTAGATGCCTTCATCATGACAGGCTTGCAGCAATTAAAAAAATACTGGTCTAAAATCTAATTATCCTTTGCTTTCAAGATGCTTTGTTTTTGCTACTACAAATGCTTAAAAGGATAATAATAATTACAATGAGATTCCATGTGATTTTGATGATGTCAGTTTAAAAAATTTAAATTTAAGAGAATATTAAATATTGCTTCTCTCCTTGAAAGAGGCATTCAACATTTTGAAATAAGATATCATTAGTTTAGTCTGTAAAGTTACATCTTAACACGTTTCTCTGCAATTGTATTTGAAATGCTAAGTGTTAGGGTTTTTAGGGGAGGAGGGCTACCTTGTATTGACAGTTTAACAAATATTTAGATTTATCTGTAAATTCTAATGTATATTTTTGGGAATTCCAATTTTCCAAACTACTTTTAGGAGAAATAATTGGAACTTGGGTCTTCTTAGTAAAATCAAATATTTTGCTACTACACAACATTTGTGTTCATATCCCTAGGTGGAAAGCTTTGTTTGCATTCACATTCTTGCTACTTTTGTTTAATTCCCAGAGAGGAGGGAAACCTGGTACATTTCACAGCTCAGAAGATACTCAGCTGGAATTGACATCATCCTACTCAGCACACTAGGCATTCACTCATGAATTTCAAAGGCGCTACATTGTGTTTGAAATGTAAGTAGAATGCTACAGTATCTCTCTGATTCCAGATTGAAAACAGAAACAGGAAAATGAGAAAACTGTACCCCAAAATTCTTTTAAAAACAGTATATGGTCTCTATAAAAATCCAGGACTAGAAAAGTTCAGTTTTATTTAGAAAAGTTAAGTTGAAAACTGCCATTGATTAAAAAAAAAATTAGATGTTCATGTTTTAGCTTTTTTTTTTTTAGATGGTGTGATAGTGTTGTGTGTTGGTTGCATATTTTGAAAACACACAGTTAAAATTTATTCCTTTTCCTTAGATCAATACTGAGATGACTTCCTCGTCAATAAATGCAACACTGAATCAGATGAGGTCAAGTGTAAGGTTGAGTAGTTCTGGCTTACTGAGAACCGGTACCCAGACTCTGACCAAGCTTCCCCACAGTGATTCTGCCTAGCTACCTCCTGGAAGTCCCCTGCAGCCCCCATAGGCTGCTGCTTTTTGTAAATGTGTCCAGATCCATTTCCTATAGCCCTCCCCACTTGCCTTCCTCTGAATAAGCAAGAAAAGCCTCAAAACAGCTCTATAGACACCAACTCCAGTTCTTTCTTCTACTAGCATGGGATGCTGTTGATAAAATGGAAGTTTCTGTACAATGACTCAGAATCTCTTGATGTGAGGTCTAAGAATACACCCCTGAGATGACTTTTATTTTCAATAAATTTTAAGAACTATCGCATCTGATACATAGATTGCTGATCAAAGTCTTGGATGCCTCTAGCATTTGCCAATCTCCCCATACAGACTTGTGAAGTGATTGATTTGGAGACTGCTTGGGAGAAGACACTTGGAACGTACACAATATGGACACTAATAACAACTAATGTTCTCCTCTATACCTTGAAAGTTACTGGCAGTGTTATAATTTATAGGAGGAGCCATGAGGCTGTGATGATAAGGCTTTGTGCTTTAAATAGACAAAGCTAATTTGAAAGAGAGAGACACTTTGAAAACTGAGCAGGCCCAATGACTCCACAAAGCTACTGACAAAGTTTCCCTTAACAGTCTTACTTGGAAAGTAATCTAACAGCCTCATAAATGTCTAGCAAAGCAGAATTTAAAAAATGTCCTTTATGATTCAGACAAGTGAGTATAAAAGAAAAAAAAAACACAGGTTACCTAAAATACATACACACATAAAATATAAGTATATTCAAACACACACATACAAATATATACATATATGTCATTAAATGGATATATATTTGGTGTTTTATATAAATGTATCTTAAAATATCCAAGAGAAAAAATGTTATGTCCCTTAAAAAATTTTAGCTTCTCAACATACTGTATCCTCTGAAACACTCTGAAAATACAAGAGATGTGTGGGTAACTGCAGCTGTAGCCTGGGAAAATAGATGGGAGCATGGCCAGGGAGCGCTCTTTGTGGCAGACTCATGCTCATAGGACAGGCCCAGATTGCCTGGGAAAGAGGTAAAAAACTGTTTGTCAGGGGAAAAAAAATAAAGATGTTCTTAGAAACATTCAGAAGTTTTACAGCCCTGGTGTCTGCAGAATAAAATAGCAATTATATTTCTGGGTCAACTACAGAAAAACAATTAGCAACAGCAAAAAAGATGAAAAGCCAAAAGGATACGGCGACCTAGGCTATTTTAATTAGCCAACTCAACGGCAAGGCCACGGGTTCCCTCTTAAAATTGGGAGAAGAGAAATCTGACTTAACTGGAACTAAACTGTGTTTATGCTGTTGAAGGGAGGAATTTCAGCAGAGAAATGGGGTTACTTATTCTTGTTGCATTAGGTATTGTCCTTCTAAAAATGTACCAAAGTTAAATAATTCAATTCAACATCAGTATCCAGACTTTATTGCACAGAAACCCCACTGGCTTGATAATAGGAAGCCTTGTGTCTAAGCAAAGCCACACCTGTAGGCTGTTGGCAAGGAGGCTGAGAACCAGCAGAGCAACACAGCAACTAGTCTTACAACTCAGAATAAAGTACCTGTATGTCTATCCACACTCACATACACCAATAATTGAATACCTAATTACAGTGTGGAGAGAGGCTGCTTTTCCTTATAGAAAATTACAATTAATGAATTTGGAAGGAACAAAGGAAATACAAATCACTCTTGCGGATACACCCACACAGAAAATTGTTGCTAAGGTCCATGGATAGATGTTAAAATCAGTGGGTGAAATTTTGAGGAGAAACAAGCCATCCGTGTTCATTCAAAGTAACTTTCCAACGGCCTCCTGTTTAACCGAGAGTTAGGTACCCCATGATATCATAGGCTGAGAAGGCTGCCATGTTACTTCTGTGGTATTCTTGCCAAAAAATGCACGAGCTTGACTTAGTCATGAGAAATCAGGCAAACCAAAATAACACAACGTGATGAAGAGTCAAGGTCATGAAAATTGAGAAAGACTAATTACGTGCGACAAATGTAAAGATATTAAGGATACACAGGGACTAAATGCAATCAGGGATATTGAACCGCATTCTGGAACAAAAATGGAAAAGATAAATATATTTAAAAAGATATTTTAAAAAGATACCTTTTAAAAAGATATTTTAAAAGATAGAAATATAGCCTTTTTAGGTGGGCGTATTCTCTCTTGTGCTATATGCAAATTAAACCTAAAACATTAATGAGGCATTTTCTTTCTTCCCCTCCTGGTAAATATTTGAGTTTATTCTTCTGAAAGTTGCCCCTGGTGTACATGGGTGGTTTCCTCCCATGGAAACTGCCAGGTCTGTCGACAGTTGTGAACAATTGTGAAGTTCAAGTCCAGCCCAATTACTAATAAAATGCATTTGCTATAGATGTAGTTACACTTTTTAGACATTACAATAAGTAAAAGGAAATTACTGATGAACAGAGCACACAAAATGAACTTTTAATTGCCCCTAAGTATTACTGTGGGAAAATTGGTTTTGCACATGGGCAACATTTTTAACCCTCATATATATAATATGACTCATTTAAAACCCATTTACTGCCTCAAAAATAAAATTTAGTAAATTCAGGGCATTGAGTAATTGGCTTTTATTAAGGTTTCCTTAATTAGATACTTGCTAAATAGGTTTATTAGTGATCACTAAAATGAATCTATAAAGCAATTTATAAAAACGTAGAATTTACCGTGTAATGAGCACTCTTTTCATGGTTATTACCGTAAGAGGACCTGGGCATGTGACAGGCTATATTTTGCTTAATGTTTGCTTTGAGGTATTTTATTGTTCTACATAGCTAGTAAATGTCCATTTATTTATTTATTTATTATTTTTACAGTTTTTGGCCAGGGCTAGGTTTGAACCCACCACCTCCGGCATATGGGGTTCGCACCCTACTCCTTTGAGCCACAGGCGCCGCCTGTAAATAAATGTCCATTTAAAAAGCAAAACAATAGTCAGCAAGCTGCATAAAAAATAACTGAAGAAGGGCAGTGCCTGTGGCTCAAAGGAGTGGGGCACTGGCCCCATATGCCAGAGGTGGCAGGTTCAAACCCAACCCTGGCCAAAAACTGCAATAAAGAAAGAAAGAAAAAAATAACCTCGGGCCGTCTATGTTTCTGCCCGTTTTAATCAAGTAAGTGAAAACAGGCATCCTCAGTCCACTAGGTGGGAAAGTCACTTCCAAATGGAGTCAGCATGGCTCTAAGGAAGCCCCAGCAGGGGAGATGCTTTGCAGGCCTCCAGAGCCAAAGCATGGAGGCAAATTTCAGCATTTAGTCCAATAAGAGTCCCAGCGTGTCTCTCTCTCTCTCTCTCTCTCATATTTATTGCAAGTCCATTACTTTTCATACCAAAAAGAACTGTATTAGAAAATATCATACACCCAAGAAATTATCTTAAGATGACTGCAGTGTTCAAAATTCCTCCTTTCCCCCCAATTTGAATCCACTGCCTAAGAAATGCTCAGACCATATCCTTTTTCTTCTTCTTCTATTTTTAATTGAAATGCTTGTGAATGGTGTTTGCAATTGTGACACCACTGCGTGTATATCTCACAGGGACTCAAAAGAAAAAGGTTTTGAATCAAGTAACTATTGAGCAACTAGCTTTTAAATCTACATCAGTGAATAATACGAAAGTAAATGACTGATTATGGTGGCGCTCATCACAAAATATGGGCAAGGAGTATAATTCATTAAGAGCAAGAAAGAGATATGATTACATAATACAAGAATTAAAACCGAGGAACAAAGTTTTCCTTTGGCTTTTGTACACATTTGCCTTTTGTTTGTGAGAGGTTAAAAAAAAAAAGGTTGATATTCATTACACTGTAACTAATACACAAGACACGATTTACAATTTTTTTTTATTTTTAGCTGTTATGGGTACATAATAGTTGCACATGTTTACATAATACATGTGATATTTGATACAGGCAGACAATGTACAATAATCAAATCAGAGTAATTGGTGTCTCCACCACCACAAGCATTTATTGTGCCTTTGTGTTTGGAACATCTATTTCCATTCCTTTTGTTTCCCACAAAACCTTTGATTAAAGAAGCATTATTGATATATTTGTTGACAAATACAACAGCTTGGGGGGGAATAATCTGTTTTGTTAATAACAGAAGTTTCCCTTAAACATTACTAGGGGTCTTCAAGTTCTGGAGATGAAGATAATGTATTATTTATCTTTGCAGCAACCTTTCTTTCCCACTAAAAATTGGCCCTTTGATTATACATGTACAGAACCAAATCATTTTTGGTCGTTAGTTATTTGATCGATGTTTATTCATCCCACTTGGTTAGGTTAAACATCGGAGCCTCTGCTTCATGAAGAGGGTTGAATGTAACGCACAGAAGGACCTGAGGCCAGGGGAGTTCAGTCGCAGCCACGTTATAAAACTGTGGCTTCATCTGGAGAGTCAGGGGAGAGTGCTGAGGAGGGAACGTGAGTGGGAGATGAGATGGGGCGTGGCGAGTGGAGAACGGCCGTGGTGAGGGGGATGACAGTCCTGACAGGCTAATAAGGAGGCCGCTCAAGTGGGACACCCAAAAGATGACAATCTCAAGTGGAGGTTTTCTGGGAAAGAAGCTAAGGGAATAGATTAACTATATACTTAAGGAATCAAGAGACAGATCGTGGAGATTAATCAGACTGTAGAATCAAGAGACAGATCGTGGAGATTAATCAGACTGTGATGGAGGGTTGACTCAGGCTGGATTGCATCTTCTGACTGCTAAGTGGATGGCGCTGCTTTTCCACAAAGTAGGAAGTGCTGGAAGAGGCCAGCAGCAGAGAGCTGGAGAAGGTTTATTGCCGACACAAGGCTTAGAGCATGACAGTAAGGTTGATATTCTTGTCAACCAAGGGGTAGTCTATAGAATGTAAAAAAAAAAGAAAAGGGCATTTCAAAGTCTTCCAGCTGGTCTTCTGCATAGATTGACATTTCACACTGTAAGAGATGGTCTGCCAAACATTTTTATTTTTCTAGCAATGACTTGGGAGCTAGACCCTATCCTGTGTCTGGGTAAACGTTTCCACTAAAGAATATGATTGTCATTCGCCAGAGAGCAGAAAGAAACAAGGTGTTGTCAAGAAACTGCCCTTCCCATTGGACTACGGCCTTTGTGCTTGTACAAATGTCCCACCTTGGCTGGGGGGACAGCAGCACAGAAGACCAAGTAGGAGAATCCACTAGAAGGGCTTCAGCGGTGGGCTCCAGGAACTGCAGTAACTGATACCCAACTGAAGTCAGTTTTTCTGCATTATATTTTCTATTGTTTCCAAGATTTCCATAATTTTTATGTTAAAACTATAGTGTTGTCTGCACTGTTTTAGTGAGTTAAGAGGAACACTTGAGCGTCAGCCAGAAGAAACTGGTCATCAAACAATAGAGATACCCTACTTAGTTTAAACTGAACTCAACTTTGGTCATTGAATAATCATCTAATATGGGCCAGTTGGCTGCAATATCATAATTTATGAGGAACAAGACAGATTTGTTGACTATGACATCATTCCTCTAGAAGGATGAGGAGTCTGGAGAGCAAAGGTAACTACTGAAATCTAACTTCTGGTCATCCTGAGATAAGAGCTCAAACTGTATTTGGGTATTACAGGAATGGATGGCATTTCCAGCTGTATTGATTAGGTTAGACTCTGCCTTGCTATCAGTAATTCATGGAAGACTGTATACTGCTCCTAGAACCCACTCCTTACAAGGAAAAGCATTCATATGCCAAAAAATAGCTGCATGTATGTAACTATGATTTTTGGCAAATTTTGAACAATTTTTTTATATATTATAATTAATACCACAAAACCATTTTCCTTCAAATTATGGTTTGATAATTTAAGATGATCAAAGTAACGAGATAAAAATGATAAGACTAATCTCTAAGTTTATATTATACTTAACTTCTGATTGTAAGCTTCAATTTCATGGTAGAAGCCAACAGAAAAATAGAAATTGCCACAGAGAAATGTTTAGAGACATTTCAGCACTTTATCAATTTCATACATCATGGAATTTCAACTATGGTAAGGTCAAATGGTGCTAAATTTCCACGAAGAAAGTCATCAGGAAAGTCATCAAAGCTAGAAAAAGCATGTGCAGACAGAAAATGTAATGCCATTCAAAAATGACCGTTACCACCACATTACCACCAACAGGAATACAAGGATCCAGCCTAATTTGAAACTAGTTTTATTTTCTAGGTTTTTGGTAACCTAAAATATGGTGATTTTGTATATGTTTATATGCCTATTTTCTCCCATATAACCACCATCTCATTCTAGAAGATGCAACTGTCCAATAATTTATTTGGTGCTATACATTCTACTGAGAAAAATTTATCAAATATGTCCAACACACACAAACACACACACACAAATTATTTTAGAGTCTTTCAGGCCTCACAGTAATTTGCAACAATCATCTTTTAATATGTATTTTGGAAGAACAGGTCATTTCTGCTCAACTAAAAAAAATTAATCTGTTCCTGTTAAAAATAGAGGGGAGACATGAATCATTGATAACAGCTTATGTTGAATGAAAACACGAATTCGTTCATCAGAAACATAATTTACCAGAAAGTTTATCACAGGAGCAGCTTGGAAGCAGATATGTGGGTTCAGTGGGCACAAATTCATGTCCAGTATCAGCGCATGAAACATAGAAATCATCTTATTAAGAGCAAACACAGATTCAACTAGCATGATACAAGGATTTATGATGAGAACTGGTCTTACTAGCTCCTGGGCTGATACGACAGATATTAATAATTTAATGACTTCTCAAAATAAATAATAGCTAGATCTCCTAATTTCTAGACCAACACTATGAAGGTATTGAGCAAGGTAAGACGTTAAAGAGTGTCTAGAAAGAGAGAAGGGTCTTTAGGGACCAAGAGCCGTGAAAGGAGCCTCCGTTCCACTCTGCCTAACATATCACCAACTATTCACATTTCTCCCCTAATAAAAGTGAGATAGACTTATATAAAGAAATGGACTATACACCATACACTTGACTCGGGAAATCTGAAGACATGCAGTTACTTTATTTATAGAGACTTAAAGAGACACCCGAATGCAATTTCTCTTTGAAAAAAGTTCAGACAACAAGGATCTGGAGTGAAGAACTGGACGGAGAATATATGGGTGTGATAAGCAGAATAATGCCCCTCAAAGCTGTACCCATCCTACTCTCTGCAACTTGTGAATTCATTGCCTTACGTGGCAAAGGGGAATTAGGTTGGAGATGGAATAAAGGATACAAATCAATTGGTGTTGAGATAAGGATATTATTCTGAACCATTTGATTATCTGGATTGGGAGCCCAGTGTAATCATAAACATTGTTGTAAGTGAAGTGGAGGTCAGAAGAGGAGGTCAGAGGCCATAGTTTGTGTTGGAAATGAAGAAAGTGACCTTGAGTCACGGAATGTGGGCAACAAACAGATGCTGGAAAGACAAGAAAACAGGTTCTTTCTTTGGGCTCCCAGAAAAGAAGACGACCCTGCCAAGACCTTAAGTTAAGCCCCATTAAGAACAAGTTTTGGAATTCTAAGCTACAGAACTGTAAGATAATAAATTAGTACACTGTTAAGCCCCCATATTATTGTAATTATGACAGCAAAAAGGAATAAAGGGGCAGTAAAGTGAAAGTCTATAAACAGTATTATGGGCCTCTCTTGTCCCCGTATATACAGAGATTTAGAAGCTCTTTTTAAGTAGTCAATTTCAAAAAAAAATCTACATCTAAAATACAGCTTCTGATCAATATAATTCCTCATTTCCATATGCAAATAAGTGACAAAGACTATCCAATGTCTGAGATATCTCTGCCATGAAAGAAATATATAAAAACAAATAGTAACCATCTCCTCCCATAAAAGAAGGAGATTGGAGAAAAAGAACATTTCATAAAACTATAAATAATATGGCCAATGAGGTCACAGAGGTTGGCATACAGATAAAATGAATCAGGCAACTCTTGAAAAATTACATGCATAGAATTTGGAAATATAAAATCTGAAATCAAAAAGTGTCAATAGAGATACTGAAAAATAAAGTGGAAGAAATTTTCCAAAATTGAAAAAGAAAAGAAAATTAGATGAAGATAGAAAAAACTTACAGTGTAAACTCAGGAAGTAAAATAAAACTGCTAGAAAGAAAAAAATAAATAAAGTAGTATGTGGTAAGGATTAATTTTACCCAAGGAGAGCTCTGGCCTCTGCCCTCAGTTCCACAGAAGTAACCTCTAAGGTCTTGGGATCACCTGCCTGATGAGAATGTTTTTGTTACCTTGGAGCCCAGGACCAAGGTCAGGCTATTGTCTGTGCTCACAATGAGATTTATGGCTGGGAGCTGCCCACATCAGATAGTGTATGATAACAATATGATTTATGGTAGGGAAGCGCATGGGCAATCCCCCATGCCCATGTGACCAAGCCCCAGTAAAATCTCTGGACGTCCAGCCTTATGTCAGCTCCCCTGGCTGGCAACACTCCATGTGTAGTGAACTCATCGCTGCTGGGAGAATTTAACACTGTCCACAAGTCCACTGGGAGAAGGGCAACGGGAAGTTCATGCTTAGACCTATACTGGAGGCTGTGTCTTTTCCCTGCGCTAATTTTAAACTTCATCCTTTTGCTGTAATAAACCATATTCTGAGCATAATGGCTTTCTGTGAGTTCTATGAACCATTCTAACACACTACTGAAGCTGACGGTGGTCTTGGGTGTCCTCTGACTTGAAAATGGTATTAGAATTGAGAGTGGTTTGAGAGACCCTTTTCTTTAAAAATTTTCAAATATTATTATGGGTACATAAGCATTATCTATCTTTATAGGGTTCATGTGATGTTTTGGACACAGGCATACAATGTGGATTAATCAAATCAGGGTCACTGGGGCATCTGTCAACTCAGACATTTATCATTTCTTTGTGTTAGAAACATTTCAATTCCATTCTTTTGGTTATTTTAAAGTTTACCCTAACTTCTAATCAATTATAGTCAACTTATTTTGCTGTCAAATATTGTTCATTCCAAATATTGTTTATATTCATGCACCTGTTAAACATCCCCTTTTATCTCCCCCCCTCCCCACTTCCCTTTCCACCCTTAGGTAATCTTTATTCTACTCTGTCTCCAGGAGACAGAGCCCTCGTCAACTGCATACCTGTGAGAGTGACTTAAGGAAAACCAAAAACATAAAACCTGACATTAAGTGTTGAGAATGTGGAGCCTCAGGAATTGTCATTCACGGCTGGTGCAAACGCAAAATGGAACGGCAATTTTGAAAATCATTTTGGCAATTTCTCATAACGTCATTCACACTCTTACCATATGATACAGGAATTCAAATTCTAGGTATTTACCCAAGAGAAATAAAAAACTGTGTTCATGCAAAAACAGATACGGGGATGTTTATAGCAGCTTTATTCATAATTGCAAAAGCTAGAAACAACCCTGTTTTCATCAACAGATGACTACAAAAACGAACCATGACACTTTCATACGTGTATAATGAATATTATTCAGCAATAAAATGGAATAGACTATTGACGTACACATCAATGTAAATCAACCTCAAACGTATTTCTTTAATGAAAGAAGCCAAACTCAAAAGATAGCATACTGTATATTTCCATTTATAAGATATTCTAGAAAATGCAAAAACATAGATATGAGGAACAGATAAGCAAGTGCTAGAGGGTGGAAGTGGGAGGGTGAACATAAAGAAGGAGCCTAAGGGAATTTCAAGGGGTTATGACACAGTTCTACATTATGGTTATAAGGATATATACATAATTCCATGCATTTATAAAAATTCACAGAGCTATACTTCATGAAGAGTTAATTTTACAGTATTCAAATGAAGAAAAAGTTAAAAAAAATTAAAAATAATAGAAGAAAACAAAGATCAATAGAATTTACAAGTTCTACCAATTAAAAATAAAAACAATGGATTTTTAAAATTTCAGATTAATATGCAAAATAAATTCAGGAAAAATATGTTTTAATGGTCCCTATAGCCTACTTAAATAAACACTATGATTGCAATTAAAACAAATGAATAAAGAAATAAATAATGAATGAATGACATGGTAGAATGTCATAAAAATTCTGAAGAGAAATTAACTTCAACTTAAAATTATATATCTCATAAATCTGTTGGTCCAATGTGAAAATAAAACAGATGTGTTTATGAACATACAAGCTCTTGAAATACTTTCCTCCCACACATTCTTTCTCTGGAAGAAACTGTAAGGATTATTCCATCAAAATGAGTGAGTCAGTTTAAAATGAGAAAGATGGAAGGAGAAAGATAACGAGATGGAGGGAATTCCCAACACCAGCGGAAGGGAGGCCTTGTGAAGCTGCCTCTCGAGAAGCAAGTGCAGAGGCATCAGGGCAGCGGCAGGCTTCACAAGGTGGGGCAGAGAAATGTTGGCATCTTAGCTGGTAGGAGGGGTAAAGTAACCTTACAGCGGAGAAAACTGACAGACCATCTTCATCGAAGTGCCAGTTATGGGACAAACTGAAAGTGTGTGTCCCTTGCTCAGATGCAAGAAGAAAAACACAGCACCAGTTCACTGTTGTCATTGCCAAATCTGAATGACCTAAACGCAATCTCGAGAAATCAGCCCAGGTCACAGTAAGGAGCGCGCTACTAGGTGAGTGAGTAGTAACTTTCACAAAGGTACCATGATCTAGGAGAGTCAGAACAACTCTTTCAGACTACAGAAAACTGAAAATAAAGGATAAGTGAATGTAATACGTCATTATGCATTTATAAAAATTCACAGAGCTATACATCATAGTTAATTTTGCAAGATTCAAATGAAGAAACATTTTTAATAAAAAAAACAATGGAAGAAATCACAAAGAAAGATCAATGGCATCATTGAGACAAGTGGTGTATCTATGGAGTCCAGAGATTAGATGGTAATAACGTTGCCATGCTTCCAAATTTTCTTTAACATTTTGATTGTTTAAAAATTTTTAAAAAGAACAATTGCTTGTTTTTAAACACGAGTCAGTTTTCAAATGTAGAACTCACTGAACAAAGGAAAGCCTGTAAAAATGTTTGTAGGAAGGTCTCCAGGAAGAAGGACCCTGCAACATCATGTGGTGAGTGTATATATCAATGATTCCCCAGTCCTTTCCAAAGGGAACTACAGCCATTGACTATAATTACTATGCACTGCATGGAGAAGGGGGAATAGACAAATGGTTCAAGGACAATTGGATAAAGGATCTGAGCTGACGCTGGTCTTCCCCAAGGCCCGGAGAAGTTTAGGTATCGGTGGACCAGTAAATAGAATCCTGGCCCAGGTTCAGCCAATGGACCCAATAAGTAGTCATTTCCCTGGGCCCAAAATGTATAATTGGAATGAATTTACCTATTGATACTAACCCCACTTTGGCTCCTCAGCCTATGGGGTGAGGTGAGAGGTAATAACCGGCATAGTAAGACAGTCGAGTGCCAGTCTCTTAAACTGTCCTCTCCCCAGCTCCACTGGTCAAAATGGCAAATTGCATGCTGGGGTGGGGTCACAGATATTAATGCTATTATTCTTCAGGACAAAGCCTGCAGAGCTGGTGGTCCCTGTTGTATTTCTGGCTAATTTGCTGATCTGGCCCCTGAAGGAACCAGAGGTTGATGAGAAAATTAACTCCACAAACTCAAACAGGAGGAGCCCAATCGCAGCTGCTGTGCCAGATGTAGCACTTAGCTAGAGCGTATTAACATGGTCTAGGTATGTAGTAAGTTATCTATTAACCTGAAATTTTGTCATTTCCCAAACCTGTCAGAAAGAAAATTTCAAAGTAGTCTGCATTTATGTGAAATGGACAATAGTCTTGGTCCAAGCATGATCCAGGTTGAAGAAAGCTGTATCATCTGGCTAATCCTTCAGAAAACCTTGACCCACTACATTAGCCATCCAGTAAGTACTATTGGTAGAGGGCCAGTGGCTTAGGGCTGACATCAGGAAAGTAGGGCTTGTTGGTCCAATCTAGCCCATCACCTGTTTTGTAAATAAAGTTTTATTGGAACAGAGCAGTGCTCATTTTGTTTATATATTGTCTACAGATGCTCTCTCATGCTACAATGGCTGAGTTGTGTAGTTGTGACTAAGACTACACACACACACGCACACTTTTATGGACAGTAGGTTGGCCAGTTAGTCAAGGACCTAAGAAGGAGATTTGGAAGGAGGTCGAAGGCAGAAGCACATGGATGGGCCTATGGAGTGGGCCTGAAATGTGAAGGTCTTTGCCTATCAGAAAGTATGTGCTGCTGTGGAAAAATCACTAGACAACCGGGTCATGGGAATGCCTTAGCTAGTTGATAACAACCAACCTCAATCACTGGGCATCAAAGTGCTAGGATAATGAGCATAGGAAAGGAATGGCCGTGGAGGCAGGGAGGGAAGCAGTGCTTTAGCCAGGAAGTGTGTGCTTCCACCTGTCAGGACCAATCTAGCTACAACCACTTCTGAATGTTCTAGTGACCAGCAACAGAGACCAGTGTTCATTCCCCCAAATGATTCCCCTCTAAGGAGACAAGTTTCCTAGAAAGTTGACAACATCAGATTCCTTCTACCCTTAGAGGGACCGAGATTCATTCTGATTAGAATCGTTGCTTCTCTTAGGTCTGGGTTACCTCTACTGCCTGCCCGCCATCAGCCAGCACCGCCTGCCGAGGGTCTACCGAGCCGCTCTGGCAGGGCGCTGAGCTATGGGGCCAGGGTCTTGCCATGGTACCGAGCCCAGCCTCCCTCACCCTTGGCTGTAACATGGATCTTTTGCTGCTGCAGTGTTTCGTGAGAGGCTACGTAGGGGTAACTGTAATCGACATTTAGTGAGAGAGCAGCTGTCACTGTGGGCGCCAGGAGGAAGGAGCCTGGCACACAGGTGCTCCTTTGATCAATGTTAATGGTAAATGCAAAAGCGCAGCAGCCATGGCCTGAGAAGCCACAGCTGATAGACTAGGGCTCCCACTCCTTGTACAGCTGCCAGTGGAGACGTGGGAAGCTGGTGCTGCCGCTAGAGGAGGGAGAGGATGAGTGTGAGTTCCAGTCGAGAGGCCACTTCAGGTGGCAGGGTCTGTGGCTCATTCCAAACTCTCCCTTTGTGTCTAGCACTGCGTGACCAGCACAGGGGCCCTCTGGGGTGCCTTACCGTGCCACCCAGAACCCTCTTTCAGGACTTCGCCGAACCCTCTTTCAGGACTTCTCCATGTATTCTCCCCACTGCTGGGGAAGTTTGTCCCCTCCTCTTTAGGAACTGCCTAAGCTGAAAAGAGCCATTTGTCCAAGTTGATGTCCATTCCCTCTGGCAGTCAATATCCAATGGTGGCCAGCACAAGACTAAACAACTTGCCCAGTCCCTTCGCCCTGACTCAGACATCTCAGAACGGCCATGTCAACAGGGCTGGCCATCACGTCCTGCGACCGTGCCACAGCCCGACGTCATCGCCCTACCCTTCGTCATCCTTTCTTCCGCGGGTTGATCTCTGCAGCACGCCCTAATGAACTTGCATGGTGATCTCTGTTGATCTCTGCCTCAAAGTCTGCTTCCCGGGGCACCCGGCCTGGGACAGTATGTTATTTAGAAACATAAAAACAATGAAAGGAGTGGTGGGCAGGGCATCCGGCAATGGACAGCTATTTTTTCCTTGAAAGATTTGTTGACCTATTTGCTTTTTACATATGTGCACATATTTATAATAAAAGTTAAGCATAATATTAACATAGAAAAAAGGGATTCTTTAAAAAGGTTGCATTGTAACTATGGGTCAGATTTTGGTTTTATCACATTTTATTTTTATTTGTAAATCATCAAAACCAAGCTCCAAGGATTCTCTTGATACACCAAAAATCCAGCTTGCTGACGACGTTCTGTGCAAACTGTGCCCTATTCCTCCTATGGAAACTTCTTATTCTTCCGTGCACACATGATGTGATCTCCCACCATGTCCCCAACACACAGACACTTGGCTTCTGAACGTTTCTTCCGCATTACCACTCTCTAGCATCCAGACTTTGGAGAAGAGAAAAACAACCAGGACGTATTGAAGGCATCTAGTAAATTCATCCTTTAGTTGACAGCATGAATTTGAAAGTCAAAATAATTGGCTGAACACGATTTGACTTAGGATGTGCCTAATTTATCCTTCTCTAAGGAGGAAAATGTTTCATGATGCACTCAGATCTAACTCATACAGGGGATTTCAAAAGCCTATGCTAAAGTGCTTCAGTTATAACTGTCTACTCCAGAGTCAGGACCATGAACTTACTAAGCATTTTAGGAGGAAAACCAAGGCTACCAATAGCCATGGCCTATACAATAAAGGTTGATGTTCATCCATAAAAGATAATAGATAAGATCTAGAATCAGAGATCACTGTGAACAAAGAGGACATCAAGATCCACAGATCTTTCCACACCACTAAATAACGAATGTCAAAATTCCAGGTCTTAGAAGCACTAAGACCCATGTCGTGTGGAGTGAAAGGAACGCCGTAGTCACAGATTCAGCATGGACACATTGATATGAGTCTCCTTGGGAATATGACTCATATATCTGCATCTGGGACTTTTCATCTGTAAACTGCACTGTTCACACTGAGTGATGTCACTGCTCTCAGTCCCCGGCGACCGCTGCTATTCTGAAGGACAATGCCAGCCACGAAAAGGTAATTTTAAACCACTGACTTCTGTTCAGCTGGTTGTCTGGTTGCTTGATGCTGTTGTTTCTAACTTAAACATCTAAAGAATTTATTAAATGTGTTTTAAAGAGCAGCATTTAAGGAAGGATTTTTAACTATGGAACAGTCTCCTAGGACGGATAAGGGCCGTTTCAAGGGCATGGTTTCTAAAAACTTAAAAGGTCATTTCTCACTGATGATCCTCATTTCATACAGGTCAGCCTTCAACTCCACACAATTCCACTCTATTACATATTCTTCTTAGCAAAGTATCTCAAGAATGGAAGAAAAAGTATCCAATGTACTCAGCCCTACTATGAAGCTAATTTAAAGGTTTCATAAGAAGGCTATAACCCAACTATAGCACAAGAATATGGGAAGGGAGGGGAGGGGGAAGAATGGGGTGGAGGGAGGGTAATTGGTGGGGCCACACCTATGGTGCATCTTAGAAGGGCACAGGCGAAACTTATTACTAAATGCAGAATACAAATGTCTTCATACAATAACTAAGAAAATGCCATGAAGGGTATGTTAAACAGTTTGATGAAAACATTTCAGATTGTGTATGAAACCAGCACATTGTACCCCTTGATTGCACTAATGTACGTAGCTATGATTTAATAATAAAAAAAAAATTCCACTCTATTTACATATTTTAAATTTCAGTTAAATGACAATTGGAAAATTCAGTCTTCTCAAAATGAGAATGTGAATTATATGTATATGGTTTTCATTTTTTCCCTCTAAATCACAAAAGCGATTTTGCTTTTAGCTTTGATCTAAGAAGACTACACTATATACGTCAATATAACATCTCTGCATTCATACAACGTTCACTGACCTCTCTGAACAAGAAGAGAAAAAGATAAAACATCACCCAATTTAAATACATGCCCATGTTTCCACAAATCATTGCAGACAGCCAAATCATCGTTCTCTGGCAAAATGCTACATTGTGAGTAACTTGACTTGTACAATTGACAGACATGATTCTACTTTTCTCTCATCTTTTGGTCCACATAAAAGAAAATATAAATGATAGCTGCGGCATTTGTTAACAGTTCATAATAATTGCAGAATCTACTAAAGGGCTTAATAACACACACGCCAATAAGGAAGGGCAATGTCTTCACATTTTTTTTACCATTTTAAGAAAGAGAATCCAGTACAATTTCCTAATTGTAAATTTTTACAAAATACCTCTTAAAATATATTCTGCATTTTATTTTAGAAATGCATTTTATTAAAAAAAAAAAATAAGAAGGAACAGATTACAAATGAGGAAATCACAGGTATGGCAGCGCAGACCAAGGAGGACTATGAGGTTTCACCATCTAGAAACCTGTCTACATTCCGGCTACCACTGGGGTTTATACTGCTACTAAACGAGATGAATGCTTGCAGTAGATTCAGAGCTATGATGACGTTTGCATTCAACTCTGTATCAAATAAATACCGCCATATCTGTGTTAAGTCTTTCCCTTACAATTATAGGTCTTCCAATTAAAAAAAAAAAAAGGTTACCATTTACTAACATAGGTACTTCATAAACTGCTATGTTAATTCAGGTCCTTAGGATTTGATCAGACATTTACAGAAACATCAATATGGATATAGCACTATGAGAAAAGGCAGGCAAGCTTTATAAGGGGAGTTAACAAGGAAAACATGGAAAGTGAACTGATAGTAATGCTGAATTTACATATTTCCAAATTGCTCTGCTGTGGACAAACCAAGAAATCCAGTTTTTACTCGGGAGGCACTTGAAGGTGAATGTGGATAGAAAAGTGCCTTTATTCTACAATTGGCTCACGGAATTCACAGATAGTTCCACGCAAGCACCTTGTCAACATGGCCTCAAAATTAATTACCGTAGGAGTTCCATAAGGTTATTAGTAATTCTTTGATCTCCAAGTTATATATGTACCTGTATACACAGACACTAATCAGAATGCAGTAGTCAGTGGGTACCTGTCTGAGGAATTAACCCCACCATCCTAGACGAGAAGTGCCCAGAATGACAGACTCAGGGTACCCCACGTGACACACTGTCTCCCCGCAGACTGAGCATCCTTCCATTACTGTATGATTCGTGCAGAAAGGCAGCAGGGTAGCAGCTCATATTTCAAAAAACGTGCATTAAAGTTCACGCACAGCACAATGTATGCCTGAAGGAGGGTGTATTTTAGAATGGGGGGTGGAGATCTATATGTCAATTTGTCTCTATTTTTCCTAACGTAAGAAGACGGTCCATGGAAAACAGTCATGGGAGATCAGAGCAAAGTTGGTGATAAACTTCAGAAAAACAGACATATAAACCCATTAAAAACTGACATACGGTTTGAGGAAAATATGCTCAGAAGTATATTTCATTTTGAGGTATTACAGTTGTAATTAAAAAATAATATTTTGCTGTGTCAATAATTTTTTTATATCAAGTTTCGTTGAAAACTTTTTACATTCTTTGGGAAACGGGAAATCCTCGGGGTCTTAACTACCATCAGCATCAAACAATGAGAGCAAATTAAACCAAAAAATCTTAAAAGGGAGGGTATCACATAATAACAAACACCGCACATTCTGAGTCTTCTTACATGTGTTCAGAATTGAAGGCTGACACTCGAAACCCAATATATTCAAAATCATTAAGAAGAGTCAAATAGAAAAAAAGAGCAATGCAAACAAACCAAGGACGACCAGACTTTTTTCAAGACTATTGATGTATTGTATTGAATGTCACACAGAGAAAGGCAAAGGGGCTTTAAAGACTTATGGCCACTGAAGATGCGGACGCGAGCCAAACGGGGTCTGAGAAGCATTTCTGGGTCTGTGAGTAACACCCCGGGCACTGGAGCAAACACAGCATGTGTTCTCAAAAAAAGCAAGGGCGTTATCACCCCAAACTGGATTGTTACCTCTAACAAAACGTATGCGCTACGTGGGTAAGATACCAGGGCTACAGTTTCCACACATAAAAACTGTAGTCAGTAAGAAAGTTAAACTTGGGGAGGTCACATCAGAACAGTTGGAAATTAACAGGGATATCTAATTCTTTGTCACGTGTCACCGGATGAGCCTTCCTGGAGCCCTTCCGAGCCTGGACAAGGCGAGAAGGCAGTGCTGCAAATCCATTTCCTGTACATTCAGTATAAGAACGTTTGTTTGTTTGTTTGATTGTTCATTGAAAGCCCCTGGCTATGAAAACAAACTGTCAGAATTATAAGTTAAATCAGAGCTGCCAATCAGAAGAAGTACTCTTTCTGATTTTCACTCACTGCATTTTGTATATTAAGCTCACTTTTCAAAACAGCCTCGGCACTGTCTACATTCTCTGACCTTTTTGCCTCATTTCTTTTGTATAACCTTTTCTGCTGATAAATGCGAACAGCTATGGCAGTGATGCAGAGCAAGATAAAGATCACAACAGCTATCAGACCTGGGAGAGAGGAGAAAAGAAATAGAAAGTCAGAAGTTTTCTCGGAATGGAAACTGTGTTGACTTCACAGCTTAGTAAGTCATAATATCATTATTTGCTACTTAATTAGAAACATGAAAACTTCAGCTATTTCTGGTTTAAGCAGTATCATAATATTTTGGGTTTACTTCTGAGTTCAATCTTGTGGGTGCATCTCTATTCATTCTGAATGCATATTACATTGGATTTACTTACTAAGTAACTATTTATATTTATAATTAGTATAAGATATTACTTATATGGCTCAAAAACAATATGGCTACTTCATATTAAGATAGAGGTATATTCAAGAATGGAAGAAAAAGTATCCAATGTACTCAGCCCTACTATGAAGCTATCTATTCTTGTGCTATAGTTGGGTTATAGCCTTCACATGAAAGCATAGCTATAACCCAACTATAGCACAAGAAAATGGGGAAAGGGACAAGGGAGGGAAGGGGAGGAGAGGGGGGAACTTGGGGTCGAAGGAGGGTAATTGGTGGGGCCACACCTACCGTGCATGTTAGAAGGGTACAGGCGAAACTTTCTAAATGCAGAATACAAATGCCTTCATACAATAACTAAGAAAATGCCATGAAGGCTATGTTAAACAGTTTGATGAAAATATTTCAGATTGTATATGAAACCAGCATATTATACCCCTTAATTGCACTAATGCACACAGCTATGATGGATTTAATTTAAAAAAAGATAGAGGTAGAGTTTTAATTATTTGAAATTATAGAGTATATGATTTCTTTCTCTTAATTTATGGAAGGCATTATGTCAGAATTTGTTTTGCTCAAGAGAAACTTGGATCTTACCTGTTATATCAAAAAAATAATAAATAAGACATTATGAATAAAATATGACCAGCCCCTGTACTCTATGATGTTGTCTCTGAAACACTATGAGAAGGTGCTTTTACGGGAAAAAAATGTAGCTTTCACATTGTCTAAACCTGTCCATCCACAGCTAGCGATCCTGGCTAGGAACTCTCTACAACATCTGGGTTAATACTTTCAGATGTCTTATTAAAGCAACTGTCCCATCTTATTGCTTACGAGTGAAGGAAACAATTGTCTAAAATGAAGAACACAGGGAGACCAGCCAATTTAGGAAATCTTACAGTGGACTAATTATGATTACATAGTAGGTGCAATTTATGAGTAATCAGATGACAAGGAAGGAATTCCAGCGCAATGCTACCAGACTGCAGAATGTAAAATGCGCCGGGATTTATCAGATAAATTGCATGCAGCTCTGACAAGGCCTTCCGAGCTTACACGGCCACCACCAGCTGCTCTGTGTCTAGGGCTCAGGCCCCGCCGTGATCCAGACTGGCTTCACGAACCCCGGCAAGCCCCTGAGAGGCAGGCCTGCCACCCTGTCTTTCTCTGTCCTGTGCATTTGAGCAAAGTGAGAATTCCACAAGTGAAGTGTAATTTGTTTCCATCCACGAATAACTCTTCTAGAATGACCTGTCTACATGCTTCAAAAATTTCTAGCTTTGTGTATCTTGCTAATGATCTCTGACCAAAGCAACATCGGCCCCAAGAGTCAGTACTTTGTTCTAACACTGGCTTGACTGTATACCCCTCTATATTTGCATCTAGCTTTGTATCTTTGTTTATCTGTATCTATATTAGTTCTAGAAGAAGCAGACTATTAGTCTACAAGTCTGAGACAATTCGTTTGACTAGGAGTTCTAGCTTAAACCAGTGAGCACCCTGTAAACACCATAACTTTAAATGGGTTTTCACTGTATACTGTATTTCTTTTAGATCTTTTCTTCAAACAGGTTTTTTTTCTTCTTAATTAATTTTTGCTTGCTAGGTGACAAGTGGGGATCTTATTATTTTTACAGTTTTAACTAACTACTTGAAGAAAGTATAGATGAATAAAGGTATGAAAAATAAAACCACACAACTCAGGTAGACAGTCCACATTAGTTTCTCAAGCATGTAAATAACCACGTGATCTGGCAATGTAATGGAATAATTATTTACTTTTATATGTCTGTAACACATTCAGGGTGTGCAGAAAGGTGAACCACTTAACATTTCCATAATCTGATTAACATCATTCTTAAGAGCATTAATCAAGAAGAAAAAAGGCCGTATTCTTTGAGATTAGTTTTAAATAAATTGCATCTCAGATAATATGCTGTCTCATTGCCCACAGAGATACACTTCAAAAATATTTGTGTTAATTCTGCAATTTAAATTTACTTCTAATCACTTAAAAGCCCATTAATCTAATATTTGATGAAAGTTCAACTGAAAGTGTAGTATTTATTGATGGGAACACCTACATATACTATCCCCTTTATTAAGCATTACAGCCATATAAAATACATGTTTCTAATGTTAAACTCAGCAGAAACCCAGCCACACCAAGAAAAAGGACCCACTTAAATACATTCAGAATTTCCTGTTTGCAGATGACCATTTTCAAGTTAAAAGAAACAGTCATTATTACACAGCCTGGCAACTGTTCTGTAAGTGAGGTGCTTCAGTGAAATTGGCAATTATTTATACCGAAAATTTCCAAAGAAACAGGGAATTCAGAAGGATTCTATGAGATACAACCCAGTGCAAATGGTAAACCACCGCACTGTCCCGGTGAGTCAACGCCTGGTGTGTGGGATACGTGTAGGTTCTTCATAGTTTCTGTCATGTGAAACAGTCACCATTGTTAGCAATGGTAGATCATTCATGCTTCCCATTACCTCCAATCACTGCAGAGTCACTTCTGATTGCATTAGCTAGGGGCTCCTTGTCATCTATTGTTCCAGAATGATCTATGGTTAAAGCACAAAAAGGGAGGAGGGTGATAGAGGCAAGTAAAAAGAGGAAATTCTGAAAAATTCATAAATGTTGTACACTAGGACAGAATGATGGAGGTGAATGTGAGATTTCTATTCTTTCCAATTTAAGCAATATCAATGGCAATGGCCCACACCAATAAGAAACTGAGAATCTAGAAAAGAAATGGGAACGAGAACTGAAAGTTAAACAAGCAAAACCAACTTAAAAAAACCAGCCGGAGAAGGCAGCCCACCAGCGGCATCAGAAGTCCTTGAAACTGAACAGCCAAGCTGGACTTGTGACAGGGCAGGGGAAGAGCCCTAGGTTACCTGCAAACGAGTGTGTCCTTTCCCCTGATGTGGCATCCGTGCCAGCCTGGGTCACACAGCTGGACTCGGTCACGTGTCCTGTGACAGTCACGGGGGCTGGGTGGCTGGGGTGCAGGGCGGCCTTCAGAGGGGCCACGTGACTGAGCTGCACTGCGGATAGGCAGCCGGTGAAGCCCTGCGCGCCGGCCAGCGCCGTGTCCTGGTCCACGTCACTGTGTTCTGTAAACCCACAGAGACATCCAAGTATCACAAATGCTGGAAAATCCACAAGGGCAATGCCACGGAGAGCAGGTGTTCTAACTCTGTGAAGACAGCTATACCCTTAGAGCCACCAAGTTCCTTTTTCTTTTGTCTTTACTAAAGGAGTTGGAGCCATAAAGCCTTTTCACAGCTGCTGAGGAGATTTTCTACATTGTTCATGAAGTCAAATTTTTAAGAATGGCTATTAAAAATAACATAGTAAACTCTCCAGAAATTATTAAAGCCGCTGTAAGAATGGGTCAGGTTATAAACTAATGAGGGATCGTAATATGTTAAATTTAAAAAGCGATCACTGCCATGTATTTACCGTCAGGTGTGTAATCAATATTAAGCAATACATGCCGGATTTGGAACCGAGTTTAGTTCAGCTTTTGAGTCTTAAGCCATGAAAATAACAGAAGCTAGAGAGAAAATTGAGCCTCAGGAGTTCCTTTAGTTGCCCAACCCGATAATTTCATCTCACTGAAAGCTCTCGGAGACTCTGTGACCTCACCCAAACACGCCAGCAGAATGACACCAGTGGAGGCGTATCTGAAGTTATCAGGGTCTTTCTCTAATTACTGACACGCAGTAAGAATGGTCACACCCCACTGCCTTTTCCCTGTTTCAGTGACTGCCTGTCACTCAAACAGCAATGCTTGTGCCCTCCAAGGACAGATAACCCCTCCCCAGATTAATGAGAATCTAGCTACTATGACCCTGTGTGAAAGAGAGATTGGTTTTAATGCCAGAATATTAATTTATATTATGGTTAAGAGTATTACTACATAGCAGTTACTTGGCAAGCAAGAAATCTAAATAAGAGGAATCCGTTGTAGAGTTTTAAGGTTCAAATGTTACCAAACTATGAAGCATCCATCCACCCAATATGATCATAAAATTAGTTGTGTGTCTCATTGCTTTGTGTTGCATCTGTGATCAATCCATCATGGGCTCAGCTTGGTATCGCTGTTCAGTTGATACTGGGAGCCAGGGAAGCAGGTAACAGCCAAGAACATTGGTAGAATGCTTGGGCCTCCAAACCAGGGGAGTATTCTCCCTGGCCCTGCACACATGTAGGGAAAGACAAAATGTGCGTTTTTTGTCTCTCTACTCAAAAAATAATAACATGACAGAAATTAACTATTTATCGAGTATCTATTCTATGCTGGGCACTGTTCTAAGGGATTTGCATATTACCACTGAAACTTCACAGTGGCCCCAGGAGTAGATTATTCCAATTACACAGAGGGAACTCTCAGGTTCAGAATTTTAACGATTAGCCTGAGGTTACCCAGTTGCTGGTGTTATGTACTAGACCTCAGGCCTACTGGACTCCAAATCACAAGCTTCTTTCGTGTGTGAACCATTTTCTGGCTGAGATGCTCTTTCTATGACTCTGACTCCATCTCCTGAAGTACTTTTTTTTTGGAGAGCTACTTTTTAAGTAACCCTGAGCATCTTTGCTTTATCTTATTATATTTAGGCTTTTAAATACATTTTGGCTCCATTTTCATTCATATTTTTACCTAATAAAAGTAATGATGGAATGTTTAGCATTATGTATTATTCTCTATAAAAAGGCAACTGAAAGTCAGGGAGATTATGCTACTCCCCTGGCTTGGAGGCCCAAGCATTCTACCAATGTTCTTGGCTGTTACCTGCTTCCCTGGCTCCCAGTATCAACTGAACAGCAGTACCAAGCTGAGCCCATGATGGAGTGATCACAGATGCAACACAAAGCAACGACACACACAACATTTACTGCAAAGTGAAAGTCTGTCTCAGTGGGAAAGGTCACCAAGTCCCAGAGTCTAAGCACACACGGCCTTTTACATGCTCACTAGTTTGATCCATCTTCCTCCTGGCAGGATTGGCTGTGGGACAACTGACAGGTTGGGGTTATATAACAAATTACATAACAGGTAGGGTTATGTAACAGGTGCCTTGCTACAGAATCCTGCATGAAAACTTCACCCATGCTATGCTGTTTAGTTGCTGATGAGCACTGGGTCAATTAAAGATCACTTGGAGGTCCTAGAGAACTAGAGAACAGTTCCTGGCAGCAATTTGGTTCCTCGCTACAGTTCAGACCTGGCTGTGCCCCTTAGCCACTTCCTTGCCACCTGTTTACACTCCACCAGGCGGCACTGAGACAGTTTCACTCTGCTGCTCACACGCTAGACGGTGAGCTCCTTGCACACCGACATCACGTTGTTCTGTTATACAAGAAGCCACTCGTCAAAGTGTATAAAACAAAACAAACTAGCCCACTGCTGCAGCCATCACTCGGATGGGTGCTCCTTCAAACACACACCTGTGTGAGTGCACAAAATACATCGTAGGTCCAGATTTAGGTATATGCATATAAACACATGTAATATATTGAAAGACAGGTTTTTGCTTTGGAGGTTTTTTAAAATTCTATTTTAATGAGAAATTAAAGAGAAAATATATACACTTCAATAGTTTTATCATCACAGAATCAAGACAGTGCTTTTCACATTTCTTCACAAGGATAAAATGTTGAATGAAACTTCCACAGCCCTTTAAAAATATCTTTCCTGGTGCAGCGCCTGTGGCTCAACGGGCTAAGGTGCCAGCCACATACACCTGACCTGGCGGGTTCGAATCCAGCCCAGGCCCGCCAAACAACAATGACAGCTACAACCAAAAAATGGCCAGGCGTTGTGGCGGGCGCCTGTAGTCCCAGCTACTTGGGAGGCAGAGGCAAGAGACTCGCTTGAGCCCAAGAGTTGGAGGTTGCTGTGAGCTATGATGCCACAGCACTCTATCCAGGGTGACAGCTTGATGCTCTGTCTCAAAAAAAAAAAAAAAAATCTTTCCTTTTGAGCCAAAAACGTGTAAATAGACAAGATCCACTTTTCTAGTAATATTAGTAATATGATCTAATGAATCTTTTAAAAGCCTCACATAAATTAAAAACATTTTACCTATTTTAAAATTATTATACAAAAACCCTTTAACCTCTAAAACTTGAAATGAACAGTTAGTCCACTAATACATCCTGTTGTAAGAGCTAAAGAGACAGAAAACACTGCCCCGCAGTTCAACCACCTTCGGTTTTAGTGGGCGAGGAGGGAGGCAAAAGACAAAGAAACAGAAACTAAGTGAACATTTTGAAGAGTGATAGTGCTGAGAAAAAAAAGAAATCAGACTATGCAATGGATACATCTGGAACAGAAAATTATCTTGATGGATCAGGTTATTTTTTGTGTGTATTTTAAGGGCGACACTTTTCACAGCCCTACCTTCTTAGTACACTGTGAATATTACTCCAGCATCTTCTTTCCAAAATTTGTGAGATTCCCTGTGAAATTTCTATCGGATTGTCCCTAGGAGTGTGTCTTATCTCAATATTCTGCACAGAACATGAGCCCTTCCGATCTGCAGATCCGAGGTTTTTATTTAGCTTGGGGAATTTCATATTTTGTGCGTGCAATGCCTGCTTGGCCTTCCCCCTTCTCGCCCTTCTAGAATTCCACCTATTCACATTTGGTGTCCTCTGTATATCCCCTGAATCTATTTTGTTTCCCCTCCTGATTTCTATCACTTAGAACTTATTTCTGTGTAGGTCAGATGTTTCATTCATTTGATTTTCTAGGTGCAAATTCAAGTAGCAACAAAGATCATGTTTTCCTTTTTAATTTTTCAGTTTGAAAAAAAATCATAAGTCTTATGGTATTTTTGTTGTTTTACTAGAATTTTCTTACAGTGTTCTCACTAAGTTTCATTCACGTTGTCATCTATCTCCCTGGATAGCTTTATTTTGATAGGGAGTCACTCTGGCTTTGCTTTTTCTCCCCTTTTATTGATGCTGAATCCTGGTAAGCATGGGGCTGGCTGGTTTTCTAATCTGCTTGCTGGTGTCAGGCACCACCTGCCTCAGGTGGCATCTCCAGGGCACAGACTGTGTCCCTGTGGACCAGCAGAGCAGCCACAGGCCAAAGTGCCCAGGAGCAATCTCTCCCCCTCACCCAACTCTGTGACAGAGGGCACGGCCCAAATGTCAGATTATCCTCAGCTCCTTGGGAAATATGAAAAATTGACACATTAATGTTTCCTAGTGCTGATCTTTCTACTCACAAGACCCAGGGATCTCTGGAAGGCAAGCAATACCTATAGGATCTACACAAATCAAATTTTCCCCTTGGGGTTCCTCTGGGCTGGCCCCAGACGACCCATAGCAGCCTCCTCACTGGCACCTTCCAGTATCCCCCCTGCCTGCTGGGGGGAATCTCTTTGTGTTTTGGAAGTTTGGAATTAGAATTGGGTGTGGAGGGGAACTTGGCAGCCATCTTCCCAGAACGGAGTTCAGACAAACTTAATAGCTATATTAAGTTGCTCACAAGCAGAGCTTGCCTTAGAAATACACAGAATCGGATATTTGCTAATAAAGTCAATGATCAAAAATATGTATCTTGTTTTCTAACGCCCGAAAAGCAAACACAGTGTGAGGGATTAGGAAAAGGGAAAATGGAAGGAAGAATTAAAGACAAATGTCTCCTGCTTCAGAGGAATCCTGATAAAGCAATTGTGATTTGTATGTTGCTGGTCACATAATTTTGAGTAGTCTTAAAAAATAAGCCTCAGTTATGTATTCCAACAAAGGGAATTACTTCTGCTTTCATATAGAAGAAACTGCCTAACAAAAGGCCTAC
Source organism: Arctocebus calabarensis (assembly GCA_963573935.1). Classification (NCBI taxonomy): domain Eukaryota; kingdom Metazoa; phylum Chordata; class Mammalia; order Primates; family Lorisidae; genus Arctocebus; species Arctocebus calabarensis. The sequence continues at coordinate 39,960 of CAUYON010033788.1, forward strand.
AAGAAAAATGGAGCACCAAGACATTAGAATTGGGGGAAGCACCTTTCTAGTACAGAGACGTAACTTTTCAGAAAGATACGACAGTAAATGTAAGAACTATCGCAGGAATTGCTTTGTGAAATTTCTTGTGGATCTCATAAATAACAACAAAATATAACAGCAGAAAAAAACCATAAATAGTTTGGAATGTCAAACCTATGAAAAGGCGTCATTTGAAAAAGGATCTCAGCATCATTAATCCATAAAGATGAATGTAAAGAAATAATGCAATGAATCAAAGGAGAAGCCCGGGCTAGAACCAAACAGGGCACTTTTCCATTTTATGCCATTACACAGAGGACTCAACAACAACAACAAACTGACTGAGTGGAAAAGTAAAGTGGCAAAGCAGACAGTGACTACTACTTGGATACAGGAGCATTTTGTCCTAAATGGTATCACTTGCCCCCCAAACCCACTGCTCCGAGATACAAGCCGGAAAGCCTAACTAATGCACAAGTTATGTCCAGGTAGCTATTCACAATAATGTGTACTCTGTTTTTCTTTCAGCACAATCTGTCTCATCTAAAGTATCATTTACAAGCTATTTGCAAAATCACAGTGTTCTTAAGTCATCTAATTAAGCTTTCTTATGTACCCCTTTTAGCTTTGAAGTTGGTTTTACTGAAAATAGCCCTGAGATTCAAGATTGTTGCTAAAGATCTTCTGAGGAGATTAAGTAGACATCCTTTTCTATCCGACCACACACTTTATTTACATCTGGCCTAAATCGCCACTGCAGAAATCTGAGTGTACTTCCTGAGCTTGCAGGCTTAGCAGAGATAAATGATCCCCACAAGTCATCACCTCTAAATATACCAAAGCTACTACTCAGAACGAGTGAAAATCATCTCCAAAGCTTTGGGGAAATTCTCCTAACATAAAAAATAATCCAGGGTGGAACCTGTGGCTCAAAGGAGTAAGGCGCCGGTCCCATATGCCAGAGGTGGTGGGTTCAAACCCAGCCCCAGCCAAAAACTGCAAAAATAAAAAATAATAATAATAATCTACAAACAGAACTCAGAACTCGAGAATGAGTTTTGGATACAAAAATCATATGTAACATAAGCTATTAATTAGGGAGAAAGAATATAACCACGTTTATTTGATGCAACCTGGTTCTTCCCACTATCACCCTGAGTATCAACAAATTATTGTCAATAATGTTCTCGCACCATTATATATTTGACATAGAAAGTAACAAATAGTAATTATATACTTCATTCAACTTTTGAGCAGTGACTTTTCTGTCATTTTTACAATGTATTCAATTATATTCTTATTCAAAATGTGGGCACATTCTCCCGTGAGAGGCTTCATGTAACGTTAAGATGATGTAATTATCTTAATTGAGATCTTTTTCTTTCCCATGTAGTGGAATTGTGACCCAACAAAAGCTTATTGAATTAGCAGAACAACTTTATACCTGCATTTTCCTTAGATTAATTATATCTTAGAGAGATCTCGTTCATAGAATTTTGGAGTAAACATTTATTTCAAGAGAACTGATTGACGGATCATCCACTTGGATACGTTTTTTGGCATTAAAGTGTATGTGCACTGTGAATGGTATGTTTAATAAAGCAGTGACATCAAGCTGTCCACCTTTTTACTTGGAAGACCAGAAAGAAAGGGGCTGCTCCTCTCTGTCCTCGAGGACCCATGTCTATGAGTGAGGATGGCCCGTAGCAGCAACATTTTACTCGATCACCATCAGCAAGCATTACTAGCAGATACCAAGCAAGGGGGCGAATTTTTAGGTAATAAGATCAAATTGTACTATGATAACATAGAAACAATGTCTGACTCTCCATTACGCTTAAGAGACAATACCGGCAGAATTCAGACTTCCCTGCTCTTACTGGGAAGAGTCCTACCGATGATCACCACACTGCCCCACCAGCACCTCCCGGGGTGCCCGTGCTTCTCCCACCCCAGAGTCTCCATATTCACACACCAGCTCATCCCTACCCCACCCTCTCTTTCCCATAGATGCCTGTTCTTTAATAAATTCATTCACAAATTGGCATAAATGCCTGACCATGGCTTCATTTTTTATGTATCCCTGTTGTAAGCACATTTTAAAGCATGTCAGTAAAGAAATAAACAATCATTTTTCTTTTTCATTTTAAAAATTATTCTTGCTTTCTCATGATATCCTCAAAAACAAGAAATTCTTCCTCCTAAATTTGATGCCTACAAATATATATGATTTTGAGGGAACACTTTTACACTACTGGAGGGACTGCAAACTGATACAACCTTTTTGGAAGGACGTATGGAGAACTCT
>CAUYON010033789.1:0-25124 GCA_963573935.1 Arctocebus calabarensis
TACTGGGGAAACTTATTAAATGTAGAGTATTAATGTCTTCATATAGTGATCAAGAAAATGCCATGAAGGCTATCTCTAACAGTACGATCAAAACATTTCTGAATGTATATGAATCGTGCCCTATGATTGCACCAATGTACACAATTATGATTCAATAAAATTATAAAAAAAAAGAAGAAGAAAAGAAAATTAGAGTAAAACAGAAGGAGAGCAAGGTTTGGAATCTCCCTGCAGCCTGGGAGGGCTGGCCACAGCTGTATGAGTCATGGTTGCTCCTACGTCACAGAGGCCACCCTGATAGGAATTCAGGATTGGAAGAGAGCAGGGTACGTGGGTTACAGGGGCACATGCAAAGATCACTTCCTTTGGCTTCGCTTTTGTTACTGCTTCTATGATGCTAGCCCTGATGCTAAAGGGCTGAGACCCTCATTATTTTTTTTAATTCAGGATCTTTTCTATTAGACTGTAAGCTTCTGGGGCACAGGGCGAGGTTCACCTTGATCCCAAGTCCCCAGAATGAGGCATGACCCCCTGATGATTACAGAATGAAGCTTTTAACTCCCCTTCTCTCCTGAACTAGACAATGACAATCCTCTGTATCTACAGAACGTCATATTTACCAAAAGCTACTAGACAGGCCCACAGGAAAGAACATGAGGTTCTGAGTTGGCGTTCCAATGCAAGCCATGGCTTAACCTTTGGGAGGACGCTCCCCCTCTGGCGGGTCCTCAGCTGTGGAGTGGGGGTGATGACACCTTCAGGGGTGGAGGAATCTGTCTCCCCACGAGCAGCTCTGGAAGGCAAGGACCTCTCAGGGTTGACTAACTTGGAAGAACACTTCTGGATGTCATAGTCTCCTCTGTTCCCCTCCTGCCACCTTCATTTCTGACCTGCACCCATCTCCCTCGGCCTCAGTGTCTTTTAGTAGAATGATCCAAGAGTTTAGGCTGTTGGCTACTGATTTTCCCCTGATATACACATGTCAAGGCTTCCTGATGACCTAAGGTAAGAAGCCCAGGTTTTAAGCAGCGCTGACCAGGCCCTCCTGCCCTGCCCCTGACCTTCCCACCACAGGGAACCCTTCCCTCCGGCACCTTAACGCCAGTGACATGGAGCATCTCCAGAGCCCCTGTTCCCTCAGCCTTCCCTCTGTCCACCCTGCCAGGCCCATGCAGGTGATGGAGAGCAGGGTTTACCTGACTGAGCTCTGATGGGTCAAAATCCAAGTTCTCCCACCTCCTAGCAGTGTGGCTTGGGCACATGCCTTAACCTCTCTGGGACCTATTTTCTCATTGCTGTAGTGGGTAAAATAGTATGCTTCCTTCCAAAGGGCAGTGGAAATTTTTAATGAATTTTTATAGGGAGGGCTTAAAACAGAGTATGTATGTATACACACACACACACACACACACACACACACACATATATATAATGATATTCTAATTAATATCTCATTCCCTTAGCATAGAAAATCTCTTCTGGTATTTTAAGAATCCATTCAAATGTTAGTTTTTCTAGGAAGCTTTCTTTGAATTCTACTACTCTTACCATGTTACTGTAATAGTAATGGTAATAGTAATAGGAATAATAATTACTATGTATATTTTTGATTCTATGAATATTTATTGCATAAGTTTAGGAGCTCTGGTTAGAGCATAAATATTTATAACTGTTACATCTTACTAATGAGTTGACCCCTTTATAATTATATAATGTCCTTCTTTGTCTCTTGTGACAATTTTTGACTTGACTTAAAGTCTGTGTTGTCTGATAGTAATATAAGCACTCTGACTCTCTTTAGGTTATCATTTTCATTAAAAGACTTCTTTCATCCTTTTACTTTTAGCCTATGTGTGTCCTTAAATCTAGAGGGAGTCTCTTACAGGCAGTATATTATTAGTTCCTGTTTTTTTTTTTTTCTATTAAAATCACTTCAGCCATTCTGCATTTTTTAGTTGAGGAGTCTAACCCATTATGGGGTCATCTCTGGCCCTTTCCCTCACCATGGAGGGTTGAGGTCTCCTTGGTGCGGTCAGAACCTGAACTTCCCTCAGCATGACATGTGGAATACTAACCCACTGTATTTGCTTAAATTCTTTCTTTTAAGTCTGTGGCTCTTTAACAACAGTGCCATATCCCTGCCTCTTGGTATAGGGCCTGGCGCTTAGCAGACATTACATGAGTTTTATTAAATGAACAATATAGGTAAGGCTAATCATAGCTAACATGTAGCAAACATTTGGGTCAGAGGCAGTGTGAATCTCTACTTAAATGAGTTCCATTAACTCTCACCACAAACTGTAGGTGCTATGATTATCTCCATTTTAAAGATTTAGGAACTCAGGTTTAAAAGAGTCAAGAAAATGTTCAGTTTTACCCAGATGGGAAATAAGACTTAGCCAGGATTTAAGCCCAGACCAGCCAGTTCCAAGCCTGGGTTTTACCCACCTCACTACCATATCATTTAGTACCCTGCCTTGTTGCATGTGACAGAAACCCCCCACAGTCATTGGCCTAAGCAGGAGGGAAGTTATTCCTCTCCCACACAAGAGCTCAAAAGGAGGCAGCTAGGACTGCCTGACAGTACAGCAGTCTCACCAGGAGCCAGGGGCCTGTTTTCTGTGCTCCATCCTCAGCATGAAGCTTTTATCAAGGTCTTGTGGCAGAAGACAGCTGTTGTAGCTCCAGCCAAAATAAGCCCCACATTCCAGGTTACCTGAGGGGAGGCAAGTTAGAAGGGGACATGTCCTTCCTATAAAGTACGTTTCCAGAAGTCCCATGATTTCTATTGCTGTATAACAAATTACAGTAAATGAAGCAGCTTAAAATAACATGCATCTATTATATCCGTTTCTGTGTGCTAGAAGTCTAGGCATAGCCTAGCTGGGCTCTCTAGTGCAGAGTCTCATGAAGCTGTAATTCAGGTGGCATGGGGCTGTGGTGTCATCTGAGACTCAGTTGGGGAAGAAGCCACTTGCAGGCTTATGGGGCCCTTGAGAGAATTCCATTCCTGTGGCTGTAGAACTGAAGGCCTCAGTGTCTTGCTGGCTGTTGGCTGGAGGCTGCTCTCAGCTCCCAGGGACTTCCTGCATTTTCTTGCCATATGGGCTTTCTCCACATGGTCACTTACTTCATCAAGCAAGCCAGGAAGAGAGATAGAGCCTCCTTGTAAGATAGACACTATCATTGCACCCCCATCTTGTTTATGACACTGAGAACTCCCAGAAAAGAGGATCATGAGGCCCCTGGTAACAGTCTGTCCACCACATCCCATAAGACACCTAGACTCTGCTACTATTGACCAAAACCAGTCATTTTCAACTGGTGTGTCGTGGCACACTGGTGTGCCATGAAATTTTTAAAAGATCATTAATTAAATTGTTTAGAACAAAGTTCAAAGTACAGTAAGTATTTTGTTTTTTACTCTTTTTTTTTAGCCAACATAATTTAAATGTGTTGAGGAAGTTTAATTACAGGTTCAAATGTACTATGAGATAAAAAAGGTTGAAAAACACTAGCTAAAACCTAGTCACATGATCACAGCAGATGCAATGTAGGATGCTGGAAATGCAGTTTTCTGGTTGTTTGTCAATGTGTCCATTTAAAACTTGGGATTCCATTACCAAAAAGAAACAATATTCCTAATTAGAAGTCACCTCTAAACTAGTTAGCCGTTATTTGTGACCGAATGAATGAAATTATTGATAAACACACAAATTTGTCCATTACTTCAAGTTACCCCTGACTCTAAGAATCTTGATTTAAAAAAAATATATTAAAAGGGATCATTGTGATCCCTGTTCTCTTGTTCTTGAGAAGTTTAGGGGAAGATTTTGCTATAAATTGCTGATTTCTCTACCATTTAACCTTTTTTCAAGTTCTTTGTCTGCTTTATTATAATATTATTATTTCTTGAGGGGGGTGAAACTCTAAGGAAAAATTCTCAGATGCAATAGAAGCTTCAGGCACAAGGAGAGTAATCAGAAAGTTTGCTATAATGGCAAATATTTGATATAACCTTGACATTCAGCTACTATGTACTTAGTAGATGAGATAACGATAAACCGTATGGGGAAATGACAGTCAGTCATAAAAGTGTGCTTGCAATGCTTATGTAGGCTCAATATCCTTTTTCCAAAAATGCTTGAGACCAGAAGTGTTTTGAATTCTGGATTTTTTCAGATTTTGTAATATTTGCATATACATAACGGAGTATCTTAGGGACAGGATCCAGTTACACACATGAAATTCCTTTCTATTTCATATACACCTTACATACAGACTGAAGATAATATTATACAATATTTTTAAAATTTTTTTGCTTGAAGGGAAGTTTTTGCACAGTGAACTATCAGATAACAAAAGTGTCACCCTCTCACCCATGTGGATGATCTTTGGTTGTTTGGTGTTACCGTCATTCTTGACTCTGAAGTTATCTCCTACCAATAAGCAATCATTTTCTTATAATTATTCACACACATGTGCTTAATAGTAAAAGAAAAAAAAGCATATATATATATATATATATATATATATATCATTGATGCAGTAAAAAATAATGTATTCAGGGTGACCTAGCAGCGTCACAGCATCACCATAGTACCCGCATCAGCTGTTACCCAGCAATGACTGCACACAACGGCTGGTTTCAGTCTCTACCTGTGACACCAAGCTTTAATTAAAAGGCCACTCTACATTGCAGTTTACTTTTTTTAGGTCAGAAGAAATATTGGAAGCAGTTGAAAAATAAAGTGGGTCCCCTAGGGAAGAGGAGTATGAATGGCTTTGTCAAATTCTTCCTCCAGAGTTATCTGCTGCACTGATGATGATTTTTGTCTTAGAAGTTCTGTTCTCTCCCTTCAATAAGCCCAGCATGCATTCTCACCATATTGTCTAGACCAATGGTCCCCAACCTTTTTGGCACCAGGGACTGCTTCCACGGAAGACGGTTTTTCCACAACTCAGGGAGAGGGGTGCTGATGGTTTCGTGATGATTCAAGTGCCTTACAGCTCCACCTCAGATCATCAGGCATTAGAGTCTCATGAGCAGAGCACAACCTGGATCCCTACGGTTGACAGTAGGCTTCATATTTCTATGAGAACCTAATGCCGCCACTGCTCTGATAAGAGATGTAGCTCAGGCAGTGACACAAACAACAAGGAGCAGCTGCAAATACAGATGACGCTTCACTCACACCCCTGCCTGCCAGCACCCGCTGCTGTGCAGCCCGATTCCTAACAGGCCAGGGATCAGCACCAGGGTTGGGGACCACAGGTTAATGGGCTCTTATTCCACATTGTTACCAAGATCTCCTTCATCTTCAGCATTATGACCATTACCTTGATTCAAAGCTTTTTTGTTTATTTTGTTATTGGTCAATGAATGGAGCCACATTATTGATGTTAAAAGTTTCTTTAAGGTCGAAGGTCATGCTTGTAATCTCATCTTTTGGGGAAGACAAGGCAGGAGGATCAATTGAGGTCAGAAATTTGAAAACAACTTGGGCAACATAGTGAGACCTCTATTGCTACAGAATATTAAAAATAATTTGCTGGGTATAGGAGCACAACCTATAATCCCAGTTATTCAGGAGAATAAAGTGGAGGGTTAATTGAGCCCAGGAGTTTGAGGCTTTAGTGAGGTGTCATTGTGCCACTGGATTGCAGCCTGAGCAGTAGAGTGAGACCCTATCTCAAAACAAATAAACAAAATAAATCCCCCAACTTTGGTATCCACTTCATCCGGCTTACCAAAGGACTCTGAAAGTATATCCTCTGCATATGTAAGGGGGCCAGGCATCATTCCTTTCTCACTTAACATACACATTTCTTCAAAGTCACCACCTTACTCATCATCGTCATTGAACAGAGACTGTACCAGGTATGCACAACTGTATTTTTAGTCACTGTGTCCCAACAGTTGGCAACAGCATGTCACGCAGCCTTCAAGCCAAACTCCTTTTGAAAACCTTCCACACCCCTGTCTCTGCTGCCGCAAGCATGGTGTTCAAGAAAGTGATTTTGTGTCTATTCTTCATTGATCTAAGGATAACTTGGTGACATGGCTGAATTAACAAAGTCATATTTGGGGGAAAGGACATGGCATAAACACTATTTTTGATGACAGTTTCAGCTGGAGTGTGAGCAGAACTGTTGTCCAGAAAAAAAAAAAAAAAGAAATTGGTAGCTGTCATCTGATCTAGCTTTCCCTCTGTGCCCATGAGCTGCTGTACAAAATATTTGTGAAATCAGAAAAGATGGCCCTGGAGATGTATGCCATTTTCATTAGCAAAATAACAGACTGGCAAATAATTCACTCCTTTAAAACCCTGCAGATACAAGATTTTGCATATCACAGCAAATTGACACGTGCACATCTCCTGCATTAGAGCATCCCAGCACAGTTCCTCGGCCCTTGGCACCTTTGCTCTTCACGGGGGCTGTCTCGTTGGCTGTAGTCCGTGCCTTTAGGGGGCAGTAATGCTGAAACAGTGGTGTTTCATCAGCATTACAGTCTTGATCTGGGAGCAGAAACTCATCAGTGAATTTCTGCACTCTTTCATGACCAGCAGATGCTTTTTAAAAAATTTATTATTTTTATTAGATTGTAACTGTGTACATTCACGCGTTTATGGCGTTCAGTGTACTGATTTGGTATACAATGTGAAATACTTTTAGCACGACAAAGCTTTAATGCTGTGTCTTTTCTTAAATTTCTGCAGCCAGCTTGTTGAGTGTTCACAGGTCCCTTCAATTTTCAGTTCGCTCTGCCAGATCTTTACTTGTTTCGTGATCAGCACACCATTGAGGGGCATGTGTTCACCGTGATGCTGACCAGTTGATTCTTTCAATACACAACAGAGATCTTCAATATTATCATAAGGCTCTTCCTTTAGCTCACATGGTGGTCCCTGCAACAACATCCTCTTCTGAAAGACCTTTCCCACTTACATTGCTGTGCAGTTTCTCTAATAGGGTGACTTTCTGTCTATAGATGAACATAAATGCTTCCTCTTTTTCTTATCGCAGTTATTCATATGAGTATCTGCAGGCCTTTTTGACCAGTTCAATAATATCATCACATCATAGAGAAGAGGGTAAGTATAAAAATACAGTGAATAATGCCTGTATGTCTTGGCCCATGTGAATTATCATAAGGAATGTGCTGTTGGTGCATCCGTCCTGTTCCGGTGCCATTTTATTATTCTTCGTGTTTATTCTTCGTGGGTGTGCTTATGCGGGGAAATCTGGGCATGCTCAGCAAAGACATATCACAGCTGAAGGGAGCTGGGAGGGTCTTTTTTCCCTTGAGAATGCTAAATACACCATGTGTCATGCACCTGTGTGTTGACTGTGACCTGTCCCACAAGGTCTGGTGTGGAATTTTCCACCTGTGGCATCACATTGGGACTCAAAATGTTTCAGATTTTGTATAACAACAACAAAAAAATGTTCACGATGTGTTAGATTAAAATAAATTAGGCTAGAAAACTATATATAAAAAGACTTCAATCATGTAAATATATGTGCAACAAAAATAATCTGAAAGATAAACTGCAAAAATGTTAATTACCTATCTTTGGCTGATGGGATTTTAGGTGCAATTTGCCTCCTCTTTTCCATATTTTTGTATTTTCCCAGGTTTACATAATAGGCAAGGATTCTTTCTAGCATCATAAAAAGGGGGGAGAAATAGATGTATCTGCGTCCACTGTCAGGAAACAGTTTCACATGGCTTGAATGGCATGGGTGGACGTGGCTGAGGAAGCAGCTGGCTTTATGGCCCCTAAACATAGTCAAGCTGAAGATGAACATCCCTCCCAACAAACCATCCACCAGGGAGGCAGGAGGCTCTCTGAGCCAAGTTGACTCAACGTCCTTTCCCATTGGCCCTGTGGTGATCAGAAGTAGGAGAGCTGACCTGGGGCTGGGCAGGGTAGCATGCAGTCTATTAGGGACTTGGTGTCCACCCAGTGGCATAGCATCCTAGGGAAAATATGCACTCACCCACAGCTAAGCTGGCAATCCCTGTGCCTGTTCCCTCAGTGACCACATGCTTTCTTCTTGGAGTTCCAGCTTCTCAGCCTGTGCAAAGAGCAGGCCGGGGCAGCCTGGGAGTCCAGGAGCAGCCCGTGGCTAGTGACAGGTAGGAGCTGGTGGCTGCAGATCCAGCACCTTCACCCACTAGTGCTGAGTCAGGCTCTCTGCAGCCTTTTGGAAAAGCCAAGTAGGACTGAGCCCCAGGTGCCCATAGTGGCAACCCACTTGTTGCCACCTGTGACACTGGCATTGTCCCCTTCCCTGCTTCACTTGCTCATGCCGTGGTGCCTCCTGAGCTCATTTCCTGAGGAAAGTATGTTTGTAAATCCCTGTGTGCGAGTCTGATTCTTAGGAAGCTCAGCCTGAGACTGGACACCTCTCCCAGGCTGTGCTCCATCAGTGGAAACAGGCTTTGTTCCTCTGTGATATAACAAGGATTCCTGTCGGCACGTAGAACATCGAGGCAGAGAAGCTGCCAGGAAGAGGCTAATAATGAACGCTGAGTCCACTGAAATGTCAAAGGAGTTCAAAACCAGTGTGGGAGTAATGGCTCTGCAACAGTGTGCAAGTTGTGTCAAACTTATTTAATCATATTTAATAAATAAATCGGTAGTACAAAGTACAATCATCAGGAAACAGAAATGAAAGACTTTCTCATTTTACATCATGGGCAGTTAATGATACCACTCGACATTGGAACGTGTCCCCTCCCCTTCAAACAAAAATCCCAACCTCTGAATGTTTTTCCCTTAGTAGCGGAAACCTTTAGAAAATAATATTTTCTGCTGTGAACAAATTTATCAAGTTCCTGGTGTTCTTCAGTTTCACTTTCATTTCCTTGTCTTCATTTTAAGTGAAAATTGTAAGTAATACTCTAGTGATCTAGAGCAGGGGTCTCCAACCTTTTGGAAAATAAAACCGTTTCATGAAAGTCAATTTTTCCACAGACTGGGGAGTGGGGGGGTGTGGTTCTGGAATGATTCAAGTGTATTACATCTCCCCACCAGATCACCAGGCCGTAGATTCTCCTAAGGAGATGGCAAGGTGGATCCCTCGTGCACAATCTATAGTAGGGTCCATGCTCCTATGAGAATCTAACACTGCCTCTGATCTGGGAGGTGGGGCTCAGGCAGTGATGCACAGGAGTGATGGGGAGTGGCTGTAGATACAAATGAAGCTCTGCTCACCTGCCACTCCCCTCCTGCTGTGCGACCCCTTTCCTAACTGGTGATTGTGGACTGCAGATCTAGCATATCTCATTTTTGTTAAATTATTTCTATTATTCATTCAATGAGTATGTACTGAGCACCTGCACTGTGCCAGGCACTGTCCTAGATATTGGGGATATAGCAGTGACCAAAGCAAACAAAAGGTCATTCCCCACCAGCTCCATGGCTATGGAAGCCCCAGAGCAGAGGGGGCTTGTCATCCATTTGTAAATGGTTTGGGATGACATTTGCCAAATATCAACAACAACAGGATTTTTCTTTCTTTCTCTTTCTTTCTTTCTTTCTTTCTTTCTTTCTTTCTTTCTTTCTTTCTTTCTTTCTTTCTTTCTTTCTTTCTTTCTTTCTTTCTCTCTCTCTCTCTCTCTCTCTCTCTCTCTCTCTCTCTCTCTCTCTCTCTCTCTCTCCTTCCTTCCTTCCTTCCTTCCTTCCTTCCTTCCTTCCTTCCTTTTTGTAGGGATAGACTCTCACTTTATCACCCTTGGTAGAGTCCTAAGGCATCACACAATTCACAGCAACCTCCAACTCCTGGGCTTAGATGCTTCCCTTGCCTCAGCCTCCCAAGTAGCTGGGGCTACAGGCACCCACCACAACTCCCTGCTATTTTTTTGTTGTTGTTGCAGTTTGGCTGGAGCTGGATTTGAACCCTCAACCCTCGGTATATGGGGCCAGCGCCCTGACCACTGAGCCACAGGCACTGCCCAACAATAGGATTTTTCTATGTGATAGGATCCTGGGTAAATCTTTGCCCCTTTTTCTTTGTTGTTGTTGTTGTTATGAGTATGGCTTAAACTTAAAAAAACACATTCGTTTTGCAAAAATACTAAAGTGACTTTTGATTTATTTGCTTGTTTGTTTGATGATTCTTGGCCTCTAGGAGGCCACTCCTCTAGGAGGCCACTGCTTTTAAACACTTCAGCCTGGCGTTCAAGGCCTTGTGTCTGGGTGTTGACTTCCTCCTCAGCTCCATGTCCCAGCAACTCCCCTCCTGTTTCCCCGAGTCACTGGAGTAGAGCTATACTGGCCAAGTGCCAGGACGCCCGGGGCTCTCCCACCCTGAAGGCCTCCCCTGCACTCCAGCATCCATGACCCTGTCTGTGAAGCATCCCCTGCCACTGCCCCTGTCAGTTACCCACCACAGCAGTGTCTCCAGGGCCCAGTACCCTAAGTGCACACTGCCAGCTGAATCACCGGCTTCCCAGCAGCATCCTGCTTGTGTAAAGAGGGCAGAATGACATAAGAAGGCATATGGACTAGTCTGTCCGGAGCAGCCCAAGACTCCAGCAAAAGAGCGCCACACTGGGGTGGTCTGCGGTCCCTTGCGTGATGGGGTTGGAGGGTCCCAAGGTCCAGTCAGAACCACGGGTCTCTCTTTGGTCTTATCCTTGCCCATACCTTGCTGTCCCTGTTTCAAGCAAGGACTGAAAGCAATCTCTAAAGTTACCCTTGGGTGTAAGTTACGAGGTGCCTAATGTATTACCCGCCTTTGGCATATTTTTATTTAAAGAGAATCTGGAGATGGCTATCTGAAAGTGTAAATCCTATTTCTTGTGTTTCTTCGCAGAGAGGGGACCCTCTGGTTTATGACTTTGGGTATTGGAATTCTACTTCCCATTCAGTCACCTAGTGGTCATGTGGTCTTGAAAAAAACTAATTGACCTAAGGGAATCACAGTTTTGCTTTTAGAGAAATGATAATAATCCTGCCATCTTATTTCTATTAATTCATAATAGAATTAAATAAGATATAAAAACTTGTTATTAATACAAGATGTGATTTCTTTAATAAAAAGAAAAGGCCACAGCATAGTTTTTTGTATCATGTGAGCTTCCTAAAATGTCCATTGAGACACCGAGTCTGTTTTCCTCCCTGCCTGAATCTGGGCCAGTCTTTGTGACTGCCTCAGTCACAACAGGATGCGACATGTGGCAGAGGTGAGGTCTCGTGACTTCCTTCCAAGGCCAGGACAGAAAAAGTGATACATTTTCACCTTCCCTGGCCCTGATTTAGGTGATAAGATCCCTGAAACTTCAGCCTGATGCTGTTACAAGGGGATGAGACTCTTCACAAGTATTTATAATCCTTTTGTCAACATCTGGGGGCATGTGGTCCTTGCTCCCTATCATTTAGGACGGTTTAAAATCACACAGATACAGATACTCTTATGGGTTGGGGAATAGTCTGATAGGGAGCCCTGTGTCGGGAACTGCATAGGCAATGAGATATTCCCCAGTGGAATGAAGGAGCTGACGACAGAAGACAAGAGACAGTTCTTCAGAGGATAAGAGTGACCCATCAGTAACAGATTGGACAGATAATAGTTGAATGGATAGATGGATGAATGAATACTTGAAGGGTGGGTGTGGAACTTAAGAATAGACTCATTGAATGCATACAGACACATGCATTCAATGCATACATAATTCCATATGATAGCACGCTAAAGTAACAAAAAGTTTGAAATATTGTGAAAATTACCCAAATGTGACAGAGACTCAACGTGAGCACATGATGTTGGAAAAATAACATCAATAGACTTGTTCCCTGAGAGGTTGTCACAAACTTTCAATTTGTAAAAAGCAAAATATCTATAAAGTGTGGTAAAACAATGCAGTAAAAAAAGGCATGTCTTATGTATTTTGGATAAATTAAAGAATAGATGGATGAAGAGTTGGGTGACAGATGATGAAGTTAAGAATGGATGGGCAGATAGCTGGATTAATAGATGCATGGATGAATGGGTGGATCAAAGCGTGGTGCAGGTCAGTTGGTCTCATGCAATGTCACCCACTATAAGACAGCCCCGTCTTATTGTCAATAGAAGTCTACCCATGGCTCACCACACTCTCGCCCCTTCATCTCCTTTGCCTACTAAATAAAATCCAAGCTCGTTACTGGAACATATAAAGTGCTCTATGATCTGTTTTTTCCTTCCTCTCCAAGTTCTTTCTTGAGAGCGACAACTTATATGTTAGGATCTACCAGGAATCTCTTTTGGATATTTTATTTTATTTTATTATTTCATATTTTATATGACAGAGTCTCACCCTGTGGCCCCAGGCTAGACTGCTGTAGCGTCATAGCTCGCAGCAACCTCAAACTCCTAGGCTCAAGTGATCCCTTGCCTCAGCCTCCCAAGTAGCTGGATTATAGGTGCCCACCAGCATGCCTAACTCATCCTTCTATTTTTAGTAGAGATGGGGTCTTGCTCTTGCTCAGGCTGGTCTTGAACTCCTGAGCTCAAGGGATCCACCTGCCTTGGCCTCCCAGTATGAACCACCGCACTGGGCCTTTTTACTCCTTTCTTTTCTTTCCTTTCTCCTGAAGAAACCATCAGCACTGAGGAAAACAGCTGTAACGGGAGCCAGATGGGCTGGGAGGTGGCTCTCCTAGTGGTTCCCACAAGACCTCTCAGCCTCCTGCAGAGGGGAGGAGGCACTGGGGTGCCAACTCGGCCTCAGGTCTTGGCCAGCTGGGCTGTAGCTTTTCCCAGAAATCTGTTCCCTGTGCCGGATTCTTCTGGAATCTACCTGACCCCTGTGCCAGGCAACTCCAGTTCTGCTGCTGTGATCTGCCTCCCAGAGAGCAGGCAGGGCACGGTGGCCAAGGGGGCTGAACCAGCAGCTCTGTGATAGCTCATCCAGGCGTGACTGCTCACGCTCTCTGCAGAGTCACTGCTTGAGGTTTGCACCTTTGGCTTCCGGAGGCACAAAGGACAGCAGGAGGAAATGTGAATTGTGCATGAATAAATGAGAAAAGCGATTCCCACCAGCCATCAGAGAGATACGCACTGGTTACCTAGAAAATCTGCAAAGCTAAAAAATGCTGATCCCCATTGCCTTAGAAGGTCCTGGAACAAATTTCCACATTTCAGCTTAGCCTTAGATATTATTTTAAAAACTTCTTAGTCTCTGATCACTAATTCCGCTTCTAAGGAATTATAACAAACAGGTTTAAAAAATCCCAAACAGACATCTGGACAATGATTTATGTTGAAAAATTATCATTGCAGTGCTATTTGGAAGAATTTGAAAGTAAGAAACAACGTAAGTATCAAACATTAGAGGATCAGATAAATCAATTTTGGTCATTCCATATGATAGTACACTAAATAGACGATGAAGTAAAGACTTCATAAGCCATTAATTGCATGACAATTTATTTCTTATAAAGCAAAAGTAAAAATAGCAAAATCCAAATGTGTATCTATTGCGTGATTTAGTGAGTACACACACACACACAAACATGTATATGTGTACACACACACATATTTTAAGAGAATACATGATAATGTTGAGCATGAATCTTTGTGGCTGGGTGATAGCTTTAATTTACTTTCTTACAATTATCTGTTTACCCAGAATACAAGGCCAGACAACTGAGTTTGTGACATCATCCTAGAAAAAGTGCTGCCTACCTCACTGCTGACTTCTACTACAGTCACCTTCAAAGCTCTCCCCTCAGGTAGCTATGCACTGACACCAGGGCCTAGTCTACCCTTCAAAGCAATTTTGGAACTCTTTTTCTGGAATGGTCATCAGAGCTGTCATCATAGGAGGACTGACAATGAAGTCTGCAAATTTATGCTAGAAACAGTGCTTTGAAGGGTGGACCAGGCACCGGTGTCAGTGCAAAGCTTCCTGAGGGGAGTACTTTGAAGGTGACTGGAGTGATATTCAACCATGACGTATTGTAGAGCTTTTTCTAGGATGAGTTCACATACATCATTGTCTGACCTTGTAACTATACATCAAGTTTACATTACTTTCAAGTCACCAACAGAGGTGTCCCTTGTTGAACCCACACCTGAGATGTGTGGGTTCAACTCATTCATTTACTCATTCCACACTCATTTCTTACTCAACATCTCCCAAGAGCCTCCTGTGTATGTAGCACTCATACAGTCCGGAGCTTCAGAGACCATTAAAGCTTAGTGTGGGCTTCATCAGGGAGCTCTCAGATTGACGGAGGAGGTGAAAGGTGCGGCTGGCCCAGGGACACAGAGTCCTTAAACAGGTCTGTCTGCTGAGCTCTGCCAGCAGCTGTGGTTAAGCTGTCAGCCCCACTGCACATCAGCTGACCTCCTCTTAAAGTCAGTTTCAGACTTGCCTTCCAGGGAAGGGCTCCAGCCTTCAGGTAGACATTTATGGGTTTGGAAACAAAACTATCAACCAACAGGCAAAAGCATTTTCTGGCTCTACTTTCCAGGGGCCTGGTCCTGACATTTGGAGCTCAGATCTCACAAACCCCTTCCTAGCCCTCCACCCCATGCCTGGCCTGGCCTCACCTGGCAGCCCTTGGTTTCCCATCACCCAGGCTCTTTCCTCTTTCTTCCTGCTGTGTAGACGGCTCCTTCTCCAGAAGGTTAGAGTCTTACACAGCTCAAAGCACAGTTCTGGGGTCAATGACCTGAGTTTGAATTTCAGCTTCCAAACTCACACACTGTGTGGTTTAGTAACTTTGAAAATGACTAAACCTCTCTAAAACTCAGTTTCTTTGTCTGAGAAATGGAAGTAACACAGTGGCTCTCTCACCTGAGAGGGCTTTGTGACCGTTTGTCAACTGAATGTTTACTAAATCCTCGCCATGCATGGGCCCAGTGCAGAGGGAAAGAGCTGCACTGGCAAAGCACATTCTGAAAAGGAAGAAAAAAAGCACTAATTTGTAGCCTTTGCCAATTTCCATGGTGTAAATTCTCCCACTTTATCCAATGTCGAAGCTGCCAAAAGTTAAACTGGTTGGCAGGAGGCCTGCATATTTAACGATCAGCTTTAGCATATCATTTATCCCAAGAGGATAAGCTTGGCCCTGGTCCTCACAGAGCTCATGGTTTAATGGCAGAAAACCAAGAGTTATTTGTGTGAAAATTTAATATATTATCTCGCCTACCTCTAGATTAGAAGCTCTGTGCTAATGGGCACATTACACAGTATACGGCACTTTCTGGGACAGGGACACACCTATAACTCTGACTTACCCACACACAATGTACGTACCCTATAACAATCTGATTTATTTTTTAAAAAAATATAGAAAACCTTTTTCTCACCCTGTCCTGACACGATGTACCTGGTGGTATGTATTGAATCAATCCCTTTTAAAAAAGGCCCAAATGATCAAAAGTTGAGGTTAAGAGCTGAGACAAAGAGTGAACCCAGGAGTAACTCTTTTAAATAGGGGGCCTTTCTAAGGGAGACATATGTAAGAATTAACAGAACTGTAGAGTTAAAGGATATAGCGCAGTGTCTAGTACATGGAAAGAACTTAGTAACTCAGTACATGGTACTCCTATTTCCCGTCCTTTGCTTTTTGGGGCCAAATCTCACTCATATCCCAGCTCAAGTGGTATGTCACTTCCTGGCACAGTCTCCTCATCCTGTCTACTACCACCAGGGTCCCCTGTGTGAAGATCCCCTGCCAGTCTTTTGTGCGCTACAGCCCTGAGGGCTGAGCCAAGACCTAGTCAAATCTCCGCACCTGAGGTCTGGATTGAACCTGACTGTCAGTGCCCGGCATGGAGCTTGGCGCATTCTCTGCAGCAGAGGGGTCAGGGGAGCCTAGGATGCTAAAGGAAGCTTATGAAGTCAGAACTGAAGTGGCTGAGGCCGCAGGTCAGTTCTGGTTATGAAGAACTGATTTCTTGCTGTCACACTGGGCATGTCCTCACCCTTTGAAGCTCAGTTTCCTAATTTGTAAAATGAGGGTTTGGTTCCAATAGTGTCTGAGACTCCATCCAGCTCTGCTGTGATCTGATTCCATCAGTGGATATTCTATGAAATGTCCTTGATGTTTCCAAGTCCTCTGGACCTCAAGACTAAGCTGTCCTTTCAAGCCACTCGGAAGCCCCCCAGCTAGCCACCTATGTCCTGGCAGGTTTGCAAAATGAGAGAGCCTTGGTGACCCCTCACCTTCACTCCCTCTGGCCCCCATGGCTCCCTGTCTCCCCAGTGGTCAGCCTCCTTGAGGTGCCCTGCCAGCTTCTGCGCCCTGGTGGGATCTCAGGCCAATGAATACAACCATATTTGCCAATCCTTTCTTAATACCCCACACGTTGAGGTCCAGCCTCTTCCATCCATGAGGAGCTCCCCCATACAGAATAGGGCTTTGCATTGTTGGGGGCTCAGAAAGGCAGTGCAGCTGGAGAGGAGAAGAGGAAAGAACCTCCACTGACCATTTATGAGGAGCCAGCCACACAGGACCCAGTTTTCTGCAAATCAGATTCCGTAAGACATTGAATCCTCCTGAAAATCTTGGGAGGCATCACTAATTATCCTCATGTTGCAGAGAAGATGCTCCAAGCCCAGAGACATCGGGTCACTTGCTTGAGGGTACAGATCTGCGATGGCCAAGCCTGGACACCATACATCGTGCCCCTTGCCACTCGGGATACAGAGCCCAACCTGACCTCACTGGGGTAGCAAGCCTTGTACCATATTCTCCTTAAACAAGTCCCCTTCCACCCCACACTTCTCCTTTAGAGGCCTTGGGCCCTTGAGTGAAAACTCACACCACCTTCATTGATGTCCACAATATATATACCATATATCCATATATATGTATACAGCATATATATACATATATCCCTTAACACAGGCTATATATACCATATATATGTATATACCATATATACCATATATCCCTTAACATAGGCTATAGAGTCTGTGATTAAGAGGACAAAGATGTAGCCCTTGCAGAGGCCGAAATGGAGGTTCTAAGAGGTTGGGTGGCATTCTGCCCTCATAGTTGATACAGAAAACTAGGACCTGAATCCAAGATTATCTGGGTCAGGGTTCTACAGGAAGCCACATTCTCAACCACGTCCAATTTGCCCCCAGCTCAAAGTCCCCAGGAGAATGGAGCTAATCAGCTGTGTTTGTAAAAGACAGGTGTGGAGGCCTCAGTACCCTGGTTACTCATTACCCTTTATTAAATGCTGATATTGCAAACCCTCATAACTAGGCCAAGGGGTGGTAAGTCACCTAAAGGCCAAACCAGACAAACAAAAGCCTTACTGATTAACCAAACCCCTGCCCTCCCAGCTTGCCAGCTGCTCAATAGCCTTGGAGAAGCCACAGCCACTGCCTCTGCCAGGGTGGCCAAAGGTCAAAGGCAGAGCTTGTTTTCTGGGCCTGGCTCATCAGGAGTCATGAGAACTCGCAATGGGAAGGGGCCCTTGATTTGGTGCCTCCTGGATCCTTCACAAGGCACGACTGACGGTGTTTTTTGGGAAAGCTGTCCCTTGCGTCCTGCTCCCGCTGACCTCATAAGGCTCACTGTGGGGAAGTGGCTTTCTCCCTCCTCCTCTGCTCAGGGACTTTTGGGGAACTTAGCTGTCTTCCTTCTCCCTGGACTCAAGGCTTCAGCTACCATCACTACTCAGGCCCTCAAGCCAGATCAGAGTTGGGGACACCGGTGGCATTCTCTGGCAATCACAAGACAAACCCCCAAATCTTCTCAGCTTCAAAGTGTTCATGAATAATTTTTGTGGAGAAGAAAAAAAAAAGTGGTGGGGGTGGGGGAGAGAAAAATGACTACCAAGAGAAGCAAACAACTATTAAAATAAGTTCTAGAATTTCTAAAGCCCCTCCACCACTATCCTAGGTGGTGGATGTGTGAGTCCCCTGTGGCTGTTGTCATAGTGACCACAAGGTCAGGTGCTTAAACCGACACAGATTTGTTATCTGAAGGTTCTAGAGGTCAGCAGACTGAAATGCATCTCCGTGGGCTAGAATCAAGGCAGGGCCGTGCTGGCTGTGGGAGCTCCAGGGAGGGTCTGTTTCCTTGCTCTGTCCATCTTCTAGAGACTACTGCCACTTCTCAGCCAGGGCCCCATGTCACCCCATCATCACATCTCCTTCTGTCACTCTGCCTCTCCTGCCGCCCTCTTACAAGGACCCTGTGATTACACTGGGCCCGTCCAGATAATTAAAGATCACTGCCTCGCCTCAATATTCTTAATTTAATTATATCTGCAAAATCCCCTTTGCTATGCCAAGTAACATACTTCCAGGTTCTGGAGATTAGGACATTGACATCTTCAGGGGTCATTATTCAGCAGCCCACAGTGGGTTTGAGGTCTTTCTGCAGTAATCACTGACAGACCCCTTGTCTCAAATGTCACCAAGCCCCCAGTGACCCAGAGGAGGCACAGGAATCCCAGACTCCTCATTCCTCGGGGACCTGTCCTCCCCTTTGTCCCCAGGGCTCTGTGGGCAGACACTGGGCACACCTCCCTTGAGAGACAAGGTGCACCTGTAAGCCTCCGGGAGGAAGGACTCATGCTGCTCAGCTTTGGCCCCTCAGTAGAACCTCCCCAGGCTTTTACCCACCCTTGGATTCTGATGGAACTTTAGCTTTTATTTGCAATCATCTTCTTCTTCAGTCTTGGGTTTAAAGCCAGATTTGGCCAAGCCAAGGCCATGAGTGACTCTAAACAAATTAATACCACCTCAGACCCTTCATTTCTTCATGGACACAAAAGACTCTAAGGCCATCTCCTTCCCGAGGCTGCAGTGAGGACAGTGAAAATGGTGGGCGCGTGGCTCAGGTACCTGTCCAGGTTTCCTAGCCCTTTGGAATCAGGGTGTTTGAAAAGCACAGCACAGATTCTGGCTGTCCTCTGCTTTAAATCCTCCAGTGGCTTATAGTAGTATTTATCATTAAGACCTAAAGCTGGGTGTGGTGGCAAGGGCTCATACTCTACTGAGGGGAAGGATTGTTTGAGCCCAGAGTTCAGCCAAGGCAACACGGGGAGTCACTATTTCAGAGGAAAAACAAAATGCCTGAAGAATCCCTCCTGCATGGTACCTGTGGGCTCTGACTCCTGCCCACCTCTCTGACCTGACCCCAAGTCATCCTGTCGTGGCCCCATCAGGTGTCAGCCGCACTGATCTCCTCCAGATTCTTGAATACACAAAATTAGGTCTGCATTATCCTGGTTTCTGTTGCCATAACACAATATCACGGACTGGGTCATTTATAACTGAAAGAAGTTTACCTCTCACAGCTCTGGAGGCTGGACTATATCAGGGCATGACATTGACATCTAGTTAGTGTCCTCCTGTGGTTGAAGGCAGAAGGGCCAGAGAAGGTAAAGAGGGGTGGGACAAAGAGAAAAAGGGGATTGAACCCTGAGAACTAAGCCATACCCAAAATGATGGCATTAATTCATTCATGAGGGCGGGGCCTCCCAAAGACCCCACCTCTTAACATTGCCATGATGGTGATCAAGTCTCCAACACATGAGCTTTAGGGGGCCACATCCAAAACACAGCAAGGTCCCACTTTTGTGATTTGTCCTTGTTACTCTTTCTTCCTAGAGGTCTTCCCCAGAAATTTGAATAGCTGACTACTTATACGGGTTCACATCTTAGCACAAGGCCCATCTCCTCGGACAGGCTGGACTTGCCCACTCAGTATAAATTAGTTTTCTCAATTACTCCCATCTTCTTTATTTCCTTTATAACATTTGTCATGTTCCTTCTCCTCCTGGGAACCCATTTCACCGTATCCCCAGCCTTGACTGCAGTGAGGGATGTCCCTATGCCAATGCCCTGGCCAACAGATGTGGGTGGGAGTAATATGGTCCACTTCTAGTTCTGGCTTATAAAAATCTCCCAGGTTGTCCTCCCTACCCCTGTCTGTAAGGCCAGATACAGGGATTCAGTGAGGACTAGGAGTTCCCAGCTGAAAGTGAGGTCATGACATAGCAGACCCTGCACCTATACACCAGGGGAAGCAATAAATACATTTCTATTGTGTTAAGTCACTGAGATTTTGCAGAGGTTGGCCACCCTGACCTTTTTATTTGCATTTGCCTGCTTGCTTATTGCCTTTTCTTACCAGAATCTAAACATGAGGGCAGTTCCTGGCTCTCTTGCTCCCAATTTCTCCCTCAGTGATTGGCACAGTCTCTGTATATTACAGATGTACTTCCAGCCAAACCTTGTAGAATCAATGAACAAATAAAATTGGCCTGACTTCCCTCTCTATGCTCTACAAAAGTCCAAAGCTCACCCTAAGTTTCTGCCAATTTCCAGGGACTTAGGCTCAAGGACTCTGAAAATGGATTTTTCTTTTCTTTCTGCTGAATTCATTAATGTTTTGGGTTATAATGTGGATCTTTATTCACATTGCAATAATTTAGACATGGAACTCTATCCCATCCTATGACACATGCATACACACCCAGAGCTTTGTATTTAAGATACTCTAATAAAGTCTGTGGAAGGCAGAAGAAAGCCTTCACCCCCTAGCAGTGCCTATAACTTCTGAATGAAATCACCACTATTTTAAATCTATTTTTAAATGCACAGGGCTGCCCCCTCCCCACCCAGGCTTCCTCTACTGCCAATCCCCCCCATCTTGCTGTAAACACATGCCAGCTCTCTGGTTCTCCTCTTCCCCTTCCACATGCCCTTCTTCCCCTGTTTCAGATTATACTTTGGTTCCAATGATGGCTGCAACCATGCGTCCCATCTCGCATGCTCATCTGGAGCCCTTGTTACTCTCCCAGCAATGGGGTCTTTCTCTCCTTTCCTGGACCCTGGGCAGGCCTGCGGTACCTCCACCCAGATAAAGTGTGGAGGAAGAAATAGTACTCAAGCCAGCTTCTGCTCCCTCCTCTGGGACACTGTTTTTGAAAACTTGAGCTGACAGGTCAGAAATCTGACTGCCCTGAGCCACGATACGGTGAGGACTCCCTGACCACACAGGAAGCCTGTGACAGGGGCTCTGTCACTATCCCTCTGGTCGAGGCCCCATCTGTACAAACTGAAGATGCCTTTTGATGGCTCTAGGCACCTACTAGGGAGTCACCTCAATTAGTTGAGTGTTCCCATTTGCGGCCCAGACTTTGTGAAGCAGAGGGGAGTCACCCCCGCTGTGCTCTGTCCCAAGTCCTGACTCACAGAATCTAGGTCGCTAGGTTTGGGGTGCTTTGCTGTACGGCAATACAGCAACAGGATCAGCCCTTCCCTGCCTCTCTGATTTCTTCAGCAGAGCTGTGTAGTCACTCCTTGAAGGCCCTTGCCTCCAGGGTGTCACATTCTGCCCCAAGTGGCTGGTGTAGGTATTTTCCTAAACAGAAAACTTGAGAGGTGCTCTGATGTCAGCAATTAAGCTAGCAAATTGTTTTATTTCTGCCAAGTTTTTTAGTATTTGGCACATAAGATGCTCTGTTAATGGTGGGTTTTTGATGCTGAATTTTTCTTTGAACTCCTGGGGAGTGGGAAGGTGAATAGCAGGCTGGGGTAGGGGTGACGTCAAGATTCTAGAAATAATGCATTGGCTCACGTTAGCCACAGCACGTGTATCCGGCATCCAGCAATAGAAATGCTCTCACCAGGAAACTTAATACAGAGAATTAGTTACAACGGTATTGGAAGAGTTGAGAAGACTTAGTTGTAAAGTTGCCACATAAGTTTGCATTTCGGGTAAACATTGAATTTTCCTTTTTATATAAGTGTATATCCCATGCAACATATGGTGATACTTATACTACAAAAAAAAAATTATTGGTTCTTTATCTGAAATGCAAATTTAACTGGACTTTCTGAATTTTTGTTTGCTAATTTTGGTGGCCCTGCTCACAGGTAGAACTGTGAGACAACCTGAAAGGTAGAACAGCCAGAAGCTACCTTTCCTGGGGCTAGAGCATGGGCTGTTAGCAGTTCCAGGGTTTAGGATTGGCCAGCAGAGCTGGGGCCCTAGCAGGGACTGCCTGGCAGCGGCTGGGACCAGGGAGGAGCTACAGCCACAGAAATGCTGCCAGCTGCCCTCCCTTTCTCCTGCCTCCACCTCTGTCAATCAGCATTTTGAGAAACCCAAAAATTAAGAAATGTAAAATCCATACAGATGGAAACACTAATCAGCTGAGTAAGCCGAAACCTGCAAGGGGGAAGCATAAAGGATGCTGTCAGCTCTATTCCTTGGAGGTGAAATAATGGACCATAACACAGCCTGTCTCACAACTTTCAAAGTGACCTGTGAATTATACATGTTACTGAATCAGCTAAGTGTGGGGCAGTCCCCATGTGCTTTGTCATGGGGAGGTAAGAGGTGGCAGGGACCACACCATTTGGGCGTGTCATACGAGTACTAAGTCAGCCATTGTCATTAGTCTCAGGGCACACAGAGGACAGAAGGACCAGCTGGCAGGGTGGTGACCTGGCATTCCTATTGGGACTAAGGAGTGGTCGGTCTTGTAGGGAGCTTGGGGAAGGGCGTTAGAGGGAGGGAGTAACCAGGGCAAGCGACGGAGGAGGGCAGCCATACAGGTCAGGATAAGAGTGAGATGTGGGGGACAGTAAGGATGAGATGAAGAAGGGAAGGATTCTGGCTACAGAGCCGAGAGGTTAGCAAGGCGTGCATATGGTGGGTCTCACTAGGAACAGACTTGAAAGGCAGGGGAGTCTTCTGCAGAGCTGATACCAGGTTCCTCCAAGTGCCAGGGTGGGCAGAAGGGAGTGACCCAGGAGTACTGGTTCTCCTGATGCCCATCTTTACCCTGAGGGGTCCCCGTGCTGGCTTCCTTCTCCCCCTCTTGCTCACTCACTACCCTCAGCCTTCACTTTGCTGCTCCTTGACCTCCCTGCCCTCAAATAGCACCCGGATGTGATTACACGCTGCATTCTAGGGCTTTCCCAGCCTGGCTGGACTCCTTCTAAACATATCTGAACCCCATGACATCCTTAGCCCTCAATGCCCTGCCCAGGGCTCAGGAGAACATGCCGGGTGACCGACATGGAAGGACCTGGGGGGTCTTGACTTCTGAGCTCCTTTTCCCAGGTCAGGTCTGCAGTTGAACAGAGACCCTCAAAGTTGAACGCAGGACTGAGCCCCTGAATAAGTCACTGCACCTCCTTCGGTGTGGAGCTGGCATTGGCACGGGTTTTAGGAAACAAGAATGATTATGGACATAAATGTATAAGGGAAGAGTCCAGCCTTGGGATACTGCACTGTAATGCTGCAGGTACGTGAATCCAGCACAAAGAATCCCTGCTTCTAGGTTGGTCCTCCTCTGTGGGGGGCACTGTCCAAAACTCCACTGACCAGAGCCTGTAGCCTTGGGAGGGTCCCCCCACCCCACTTAAGGACATGGACTCTGCATCTCACAGCACATGAGGAGCGTACCATACAAATCCTTCCCTTAGCGATGAGAAACCTGGGGTCAGAGGAGGGACAGGTCGGCCCTCCAGGTTCCCAGGAAGCTGGAGAGATGCAAGAAGGGCCCCTGAGATGGACTCCTGGTCCCCCACGCTTTATGCTGGACCCAACCCTTCCATATACACATCTGTCCATTTATCCAGCTTTTAAAAAAGTGTTGCTCTCGAGGGGGGTGGGGTCTTGGTGTGTGCCGCACCTTTTGGGGTAAAACATAATTGTAAGAGGGACTTTACCTAACAAATGCAATCAGTGTAACTTGGTTTCTTGTACCCTCAATGAATCCCCAACAATAAAAAATAAATAAATAAATAAATAAATATTACAAATAAGAAAATATTAATACTACAAGCTAGAATTTAATTGAATATCTGATATTTTTGTAGAGTCTCCATGCTTTGTGAATATTTAAACAGAACATGCTTCTGAATTTTAAAAGAAGTCCTTTTTTTTGAAGATTTCTGGTTACATAGACTTTTGTGAAGATTGTTTATAAGAGCCAAAACTCATGCTCTCAGGTTGAAATGCTCATATGATGACAAATAAATGTAATAAAGTGAGATCATACATTATCTTTTCTTTTTTTTTTTTCAATTGACATATGAGATATTTTATTTAGATTTCAACATGTACTTCATGAAATAGAATTTCTTGCTCCCACTTTTTTTGGGCACAGGCAAAGGCTTGGTCTCCAAGTCTAGGCAATTTTTCAAATGTAATAGAACCACTAAAAACCAGTAGAGTTGGGATTTGAATTCAGATTGTAAAATTCCAAATATCAGGCTTTCTTTTTTCACTGGGGCTCTTATTGGTTGCTCTTTGATAGACTCTCAAAAAAATCTGGGAGTGAATCAACTTCACACAGTGACTCCTTGAAATTGAAGGTATATGAGACAGGCTTGCAAGACCTCTTTGTAAAGTAGACTAAGGAGCTGGGAGTGGGTAGCAGCAATAATAAGGCCACATTTGGGTTTTAGAAAGCTCTCTGTGGTGTTTAGCTTGGGGTAGGAGACCCGGAAGGCAGGGCAACTAGTTAGGGATGCCTTATAATCTTTCTGGTAGGGAATAATGGATCTGGAACTAGAACAATAGAAAGGGATGGAGAGATCATACATTTTCATTTCAAAGTGTGCCTTACAATGCTACTCATGATGGGGAGATAGGAAATATTCACTTTGTTTTTTTTGAGAGCTATGATCTAGGCCATTGAGTTTATAGTTTAAAAATGATAGAAAATTCTACCATATTTAATCATTTGAAATATTTGTGGCCCCAGCATGATTTTTAAATACTTGACTAATTGTACACAGTTTAAGAACTCCAAATGAAACATTTGTCTTCTATACCTGAATTAATTGAAAAGAAAGAAGATAATGTACTTTATGTTACAAATGCAAAGTGCCCATCAACCCATGAATGTATTAATAAATTGTGGTATATGTATACCATAGAATTTTATGCAGCCTTAAAAAAGGATGGAGACTTTAACTCTTTTATGTTTACATGGATGGAGGTGGAACATATTCTTAGTAAAGTGTCTCAAGAATGGAAGAAAAAGTATCCAATGTACTCAGTACTTTTATGAAACCAATTTATAATTACTCACACTTTCCTATGAAAGACAGATCACAACTATAGCCCAGGATGAAAGAGAGAAGTGGAGTGGGATGGGAGGGGAGAGGGAAGGTTTGATAG
>CAUYON010033793.1:0-26835 GCA_963573935.1 Arctocebus calabarensis
TTGTTTTTGTTTTTTGTGGACACAGAGTCTCACTCTATCCCACTCGGTGGAGAACTGTGGCATCACAGCTCACAGCAACCTCCAGCTCTTGGGCTCAAGCGATTCTCTTGCCTCAGCCTCCCAAGTAGCTGGGACTACAGGGCCCTGCCACAGTGCCCGGCTAATTTTTTTGATGCATCAATTATTTTTAAATAAAATGTTTTTAATAATCCTAATGTAAGAACTCTATATTCTCTGTATCTACCTTATGAGTTTCAGTAAAGGGGAAGGGCTTTTTAACTGGAAGTCAAGAGGCACAATTGTGGTAGACACCTGGTGGAATGACAAATTTCGCCATCTTAGAAAACTGTCATGACTTTCCTGTGTTTTAGTTTTATTAACTGTGAACTCCCACTTTCCTCAGTCATCACTATCTCAAGATACTTCATAGAAGCTTTGTGGAATAAATTAAAAGTAAGAGGGAACTTCCTTTCCAGAAAGTTAACTGGACTCTTAGAGATTCTCTTCTATTATCATTCAATTTTGGAAGCCAATGCTCTTTACACAAGGTCAGAGATTGATATCCCATGTTTTAGATATGTGTATTATATAAATTCAAAATTCTTTGAGAATTAAGAAGGGAAAGAATGCATATGGAACTTGAAAGGCAGATTTTTTTTTTCTGTTTGTTTTTGTTATGATTCAATTTCAATCCCCAGAGTAACACGCAAACTACATAGATATTCTTTTATCACAAATAATTCATTTGAGGATTTTTAAGATGCTAGCAGTCTTTTGTCTGGCCTTTGAAACTGTTAAAATAAATACTTCTGTGATTATTGCAATTTGAAATATTATGTTGTCATACTGTTAAACTCGAAGTTATAGCACAGGTGTTAATGAAGCATGAAAACTTTTGCAGTGTGATTTAAAGTTGCAAGATTCTTGTATTTTATAACAGTGAAATTATTTTATATCAGGTCAAAGAGAGGAGCATTTTCTTGGTCGGTGTTTATTAGATTCAACAAACTAAGATAAATTTAGGGGACATTATGAAAAATACTAAATCGGTTCTAAAATAAACGAAATACAACAGCGAGAATTAAATATTGTAGCCTTTGGAGGGGTCATTCATAATTTGGTAAACATGAATATTGTTGCTGACTTCCAACCTCAGAAATGCAAACTTCCTCCAATATCAAATAATAATAGAATTAGCTCTTGAGACAAAAAAGAAAAATCTCTTTTTCTTCACTGAAGCCTATTCTTGGCACAATTTTGCTGTGGCATACATTCTCAATTAAGCAATCAACATTAAGCCTGGAGTAACATTGAAAATCTTATAAATACATCCATTGTCCTCCAAATCTCAGATTCAGCACAACTTTAACAAAAGCATATGAATTTAAAATGTAACATGAATAACATTACATGACCTATTTTCTTGGGCAAGTTAACCAGTACATTTATAAGATGCTTTTAATTTATATCTCTAAAATAGACGATTTTTAATTTTATTTGTGAAAAATAAAGTTAAAGCCAACCACATACACCGAAGGTGGTGGGTTCAAACTCAGCCTAGGCCAAGCTAAACAACAATGACAACTGCAACAAAAAATAGCCGGGTGTTGTGGCAGGTGCCTGTAGTCCCAGCTACTTGGGAGGTTGAGGCAAGGAATCACTTAAGCCCAAGAGTTTGAGGTTGCTGTGAGCTGTGACGCCATGGCACTCTACCTAGGGAGACATAGTGTGTGTCTCTGTCTCAAAAAAAAAAAGAAATTCAATGTATAGTTTGCTATACATTGCAGCTATAGTTAGTATAACTACCTTTTGAATACCTAAAAATAAACATGTAAAATTAATATGCTACATACAGAGCTAGGCTTGGATAAATTTTGTAAGCAGTCAACTTTCATGGTCAGTCTTTCGGGGTTTAATATGCTATAAAACAATAAAAGCAAAGGTTATTTTGTTGAGCTAGGGCAGGACTCAGTGGTGTCTATTCCACAGTATATTTCAAGCAGATTTTTCTCCAGGCATCTAAATAAGAAACTTCAATAGTTGTTCAAGTGTTCTGTGTAGTACTAAATATTCAGGGTTGAAAATAAATCAGCATGGGACAAAACCCACCTGAGAGCTGACTGCACCAGCTTCTCATTCACTGTTTTAGTATCTCACAGTTTAGTTTCATTTTTTACCCCCCAGAACCCAGCTGGTCTTTTTCTTTGGCTCAGTGACCACTGAGGCAAAGAAAAATAAGGATTTATGTTTAAGAATAAATGTTCACTGATGTGAATCTGAAACCATCGTGCTCTGAAGAAAGTGCTAGTGGTTGCAAAATGTAATTTACATTTTCTTTCTTCTTTTTTTTTGCAACACCCTCACCCTTATGCACCAAAATAAAGGGTTTTGAGATTGTGGGATGTGTAGGAAATGTCTCTTAATAATTTGAAAATGAATGAGATATTGAAATGTTCATAGCCACCACATTGATTTAGTTAGTCCTTCATACTAACCTAGCAATTGTAACCAGGATTGTTTTCTAGTTTCAGTAGGTTTAATTCATACTGTTACTCCATCATGTTTATTACTGAAGCATACATTTCTATTTAGAAATATTTTCATTAAAGCATATACTTTATATTTATGGAAACATATGGTTTCAAGTTGAATTCCTCAGGGCACTCTTGTGTTCAGCAGTCTTTCTCAATTTACATGCAAGGCTAATTAATTTAGTAAGAGATGTTCAACTCTTTTCTGCTCTGGAGTTGATATGATTCTTCTCTTGCACAAGGATCCGATCAGCAAGAAGCACCTGTCACTTTACCAAGATTAATCCCATCCCCTGAATTATAGTTTGGAGAATGTATATTCTTAGGGTTGCTTGCAATACATTTTCTACCCAAGATACTCACATTCTATTTAAAAAGAACAGCAACAGATATTTGATACAACATCAAGTTAACCCAGCATTTATACAAATTCTATCATCTCTGCTATAAAGTATGCTTTTAGGAAATGTTTCAATTCCTAGTTCATTTCTTCCCCCTCCCTCTACATTTTGCTCTATCACTTAACATCTTTATTGAGTAAAGATTCTTAAAATGAAAATAGAATATTGGAACCTTGTCTAAACAATGTAAGCACAGAAAGAATAATAAGAAGAGACGTGAAGAGACACAAGCATGAACACACGTGCTCCTGGAAAAACACTGGATCCTCTAGCGGAAAAATGTTTTGTCATCTTTAACAATTAAAAATATTATCTCCATTTTGTACTTAAGACTGCCGGTAATCTGCACAAACTATTTTAAAATATTTTTGTTCATTCCTATGAAATTGTCTGCTTTAGGTTTATATTACATAAGGCATTTTGTTTCTGGATGTGGAGAGAAGGGAACACTTCTACACTGCTGGGGGCACTGCAAACTAATGCAAGTTTTATGGAAATGAGTATGGCGAATCCTTAAGGAATTCTAAGTTGACCTTCCATTTGATCCTCCAATTTAGTTACTAGGTATTTAACCAGAAGAACAGAAATAATTTTACCAAAAGACATAATCACCAGAGTGTTTATGGCAGCCCAGTTCACAATTGCCAAGTCGTGGAAACAACCCAAATCCCCATCAATCTATGAATGGAATAATAATTGTGGTATATGTACACCATGGAACGCTACTTAGCTGTTAAAAAAGATGAAGACATTACATCTTTTACGTTTACCTGGATGAAACTGAAAAACATTATTTTTAGTAAAGTATCACAAGAATGGAAAAATAAATATCCAATGTACTCAATGTTTCAAAAAGGTGTGTTGTCACGTCAAACTGTAAGCAGGTATTTCTAGTAATTACACTTCTCTTTCTCAGTTTTACTGTATATACAATAGTTTCTTAACCTGTGATTAGTTGACTCGATTTTGTCCTATTGATAATATGCACATCAGGAATGAGATTGCAATATTTGTTGCATTACAACAATTTTAGTATTCTTTTGCTACAGCAAGAGGAGTGAGTTGCATATAGCCTGTATTCCATTTCTCTCCCAGGAAAAAATGTTGATGATCTCTGGATAGAAGTTTCTGCTTTCTGGTCATTCTACCAATATTTGTCAGAAGAAAATTTCTTGCTTATGGAATAATTTTAGCAGAATGCCCCTGGTGTCAAAATCATGTATGATAAACACAGTGTAAAGACACTTAGGATACATATAGATCTATGAAGCGTGGGCCTCGTAAAATGTCACAGAATCTCTGAAAGTCTGAGCCGGAATGGAGATGTTTGCTAACACTGTTTTCTGTACAACCATCTATCACCTGTCTGTTACTTTCATCCGGGAAATGTATCCAGTGCAGGGAAGAAGGACCAAGTGTCATATGAGATGTTATATGTCACCTGTGTTTCTGTATCACTGGAGTCATTTATGCAAGGTAAGTTTTGATTCATGTAAGTCTGGTTCATTTTTACTGTGTCAAAAGTATAATAAATATAAGCTAATCAGATTGCACTACAGATAGTGCTTCCTATTCATAAAATAGATTGTGGATTAATTTTCAAAAAAATCAAATGCATCACATACTAAACAGATCCCCCCTGTTCCTCCATACCTCACAACTAACACACAGAAGAGGAAGAATTAAAAACCTATAATTATACATGGATGGAGTAGGAACATATTCTTCTTAGCAAAGTATCTCAAGAATGGAAGAAAAAGTATCCAATGTACTCAGCCCTACTATGAAGCTAATTTATAGCTTTTGTATGAAGGGTAAAACCCAATTATAGCACAAGAATACAGGTTAAAGGGAAAGGGAGGGGAGGGGGAAGCGGAGGAGTGGAGGGAGGGCAATTGGTGGGATCACACTTACGGTGTATCTTAGCAGGGTACTGGTGAAACTTATTAAATGTAGAATATCAATGTCTTCATATAGTGATTAAGAAAATGCCATGAAGGCTATCTCTGACAGTACAATCAAAATATTTCCATTTGTATATGAAGTAAGCACATTGTGCCCCATGATTGCACCAATGTACACAATTAAGATTTAATAAAATTATTTTAAAAAACACCTATAATTAGAGGTGTCATAGTAAAATATAAATCAAGAAAATGCAAACATTCTAAAAATTTCCATAAATAGAGAACAAAGGAGCCAAAATAAGATTGACAAATATGCCCAGAACACAAGAAATAAGGGTAAACCATTCTAAAGGTTAAAGGAAAAAGAACTGTGGCTCACAATTTTATATATAGAATATTATAGAATGATTTTAGCAGAAAGTCCCTGGTGTGGAATCACTTATGGTAAACCCACCGTAAAGACTAGAAAGTGAAGATAAAGTTGATATATTCTGATACACAAAAAACAGCATTTGGAAATGAATCAGAGAATGTACCCCAGAAAGAAAAGGAATCCTTGTAGAAGAGTCAGTAACAAGGGGGAAGATGTGAGAGACGTGCAGACATCATGGCACCTGTCAAGGTAGGAGGAGAATGATGAAAGGTGAAGTTTACGAGAAAGGAAAAATTAACATTGTTACGTGTTTGACCCTTTCCTGTTTTATCATTGTCTTTATAAGGCTTCCTGAGAAGAAGATGATGAGGCAAAAAAATCAATAAATATCTATTACCTCCAGCTCTATTGTGCCCCTACTAACAGACAGGGGTGTGAAGGGAGGAGAGACGAGGCAGAAGTGAGGAGAGGCGAGGCCCACCCCTACTCTTCAGGTACGTCCTTTGGAAGTGTCAAAACGCAGAGAGAAACGGCAGATGAAGGAGTCACGAGAACATTGCTCGCAGACCCCTGGACGTCAGCAAGATGTCAGAGAGAGAAGCTCGCTGGTCCAGGCTGATGAATTCATCCTGTAGCCACTCCCATCCAGAGGAGGGGACCGGAGAATGATCACCAGGCCACGAGGTGGACAGAAAGGGAAGTCTGTATGTACCTGTAACCGAGGACCAAACAGGGAGACCGACCTTCCAGGGGCACCTGCAGAGAGAGTTAGCCTGATGACAACGTGGGTATCCACCATCTGGTAATACGCAAGACTCCTGAAATTCAGACACCACCCCAAGAAAAACATTTATTCTGCCAACCCAGAAGAACAGGGATTGAGAAATTTGTGAAGTTGCCCTTTAGATAAAAAGTTGCCGCACAGCTTAAGTTTTGACCTGAAAGTCATAGCCTTTGTATGTGGTTATAGCTTCATTCTAAAGTTTTTATGGTGACATGGCTTAAATAAAGGTCTAAAATATCATTAAATATATCCCAAGATCGGCTCTTTGTTCTGTCCAAATTCTCCACCGTATAACTAAGTGAAATGCATCTAAAATTTCTGCTTTTATTTTAGATATGCAGAACCAGTTGTCAAGGCAATTTTGGGGGAACGACAATGAATTGGGTGACCTTCCAAATGTGCAATCAACTATCACCTGAGGTATTTGGTAATGAAGACAATGTCTCATTGAACTGGCATCTCCTAATCTCAAAATTTCAATCTTGAGTTTTTCAATTAAGTGGACAAGATATTGGTATAAAATAATGATAACAGAATCAGAATTATAAATGTATGTACTTCCATCATCACCAATGAGGCATAGGGTTTTCTGAATTGTAGTTTAAAAGATTTGGGGAAAATATTAGACAGTATTAAATAGCTTTAGCACTCTTCATTATCAGGAACTTAAAAACAATGTAAAATTGTGGATCCTTTACACAAAGGTGTTGTTTTGATGGAGAGCGAAGTAACTAAATTTCCCCAGAGAGTCTGATTTAAAAAACAAATGAAGATACACACGAGAGAGATGATATGAACAGTGTGACTTTAAATCTCCACATCTTCTCTCCAGGTAAGAGATATATCCACCTGCTTCATTAAATGTCAGGTTATATTGCTATTTCACAGTCATTATCTTAAGGGCTTTCATTATATCCTTTGGATTTTAAATTGAATGTCAAATAGAATTTGGGTTCGGGAGAAATACGGGTTAGCGGGTTTCTTATGAGAAAAGTTAATGGTAAGTTTCAGCACTTTTCATGCACTTTATTGAATGTTAGGTTTAATAAATTTTAACCAACCACACTTTTGATTAAAAAAAAGAAAATACATGTCCTAATTTACTTTCATTCCCCTGAGCTTCTTACAGCTAAGGTGCATGCTTTCAAAAATCATCCCCAGACTCAGCGCCTGTGGCTCAACAGGCTAAGGCACCAGCCACGTACACCTGAGCTGGTGGGTTCGAATCCAGCCTGGGCCCATCAAACAACAATGACGGCTGCAACCAAAAAATGGCCGGGTGTTGTGGCGGGCGCCTGTAGTCCCAGTTACTTGGGAGGCGGAGGCAGGAGACTCGCTTGAGCCTAGGAATTGGAGGTTGCTGTGCACTATGATGCCATGACACTCTATCCAGGGTGACAGCTTGAGCCTCTGCCTCAAAAAAACCAAAAACAAAAACAAAAATCATCCCCAAAGTAGTGCAACTGGTTGGGCAAGTTTTAATATGTGTATCTTAACAGCTGGACAGAGTATTTGAACATGGAAGGTTTCACAATTTAAGAACATGTGCTCCGTGTGCACACAATGTGTGGAAAGATGATTTTTAAGGTAACTTTTCCAAAGGACATTGCCATCTATGTGACCAAGCGTCCTTCAGAGATACCGAATTAAGGCAAAAATTCTCCTTTGTGGCAAGTTGTAGAAATTTAAGGCTTGAAGATGAAGAAGTAGATGTGTGAGTGGATACAGAGAAGGCTGTGTTGGAGGCATCTGGAAATACAGGATGAGTTTAGGAGTTGAAATCTGGACAGAACATGTGATTTTCAAATCATCTGCTTGAAAGCAATGATGACAGCAAAAAAGCAGATATGATCCTAGGGAGAAAGGAGACAAGACAGAAAAAGAAAACGACCAAGTTCCTTGATCATTATCCATACTTAAGAGAGAAAGTAAAGCCTGCCATTGGCTCTGAAACCAGCGCGAATACTGAAGAATAACAAACCTTGGTTTTATGTCCAAAATGTCAGTGGCTTCTATGCCAATGAGCAAGTCACTAAACGCTTTCACAAGCATAATTTAGAGAAGAGGGAACACAACCTCAGTGTATGTCTTTGAAATTGAAGAGAAAATTTCTGAACAGGAATGGTCTCAAACACAGGAAATATAAGGAAGGAATAAATATTCTCCTCTGGGAAGAAATGCTCAGGAAAAAGGATCTATCTCTGGTGAGGAACTCCAGCCTCTGTGCTGGTATTGCATTATTTATTAAATTGGTACCCAAAAATGATACATACAATGAAATCCCAAAGATCATAAATTATCATGCGTTGCTTTTAAAGTTGCAACATAGAGCTCATGAATGAATTAGAGTGAAAACTTGTTAGGGTCTATGAATGACCTGAAGCAAAGGAATGAGTTTTGAGGCATCAAAAACTTTTGGGTCATGGGCTGTGGTCAAAAAATCTCCACCCGAGAAAGAGAATCAGAAAACAAAGAGAATTCCTATTTTTCCAGGGTTCTCCACTGTCCATTCTAAAGTTTTAGCAACATCAACAAAAGCTCAATAAAAGCTTACCTTACTCTTAGAAAATATATAGCATAACCATTTTTTTAAGGTTTTGTACATTAGTTATGACTAGGAAAATTCTGGAAAACCCAGAAAAGCACAACTAAACTCATCAAAGATTTAGAAAACTATTTTAAAACAGATTACTATTATTTTCATGTGAATGATCTATATTCTGTGAAAGGGATGAAATAAGATCTGATTACCACGTACAGCAATAAAAGAATTTTAAATGTAATTGCAAGTCTGTTGTAAACATGCAGCTGAGACTCCTGAAGGTCATTCGTGTGCTTGGGACGATTACAGGATAATGCTCATTCCTTTATCCAAGGGAGAGTGACCTTTCCCAGTGTTTGACCTCATAGGATCATACAATAAAAAAGGTTAAGAAAGCATCTAAAATCGGAGTTTCACACGCTATGTTCCATGGAACATTAGATCCGAGGGATACAAATAGATTCTGGAAAAAAAATGTTTCTATAGTGAAATAAGTTTGGGATGTGTACTGTATGGAGTCTAAGAGCTTTTATTGTATAATACGCATTTTATAATATATTTATTGTCTAATTTATCCCCAAATTCTTTGCATATTACAACTGTGTACATGATATATGTATTTTACACATGTCTGATGAATGTAATCTAGAAGATATCTGGATAGCAAGGCCTAAACAGCTAATGGCTTACCACAATAAATGTCTTTTACTGTTCACAGTTCATGTCCATCATGACACAGCAATGGTGCCCTGCTCCCCACAGACCCCTGGATGGTTGCAGTTGCACCATCTACAGCATCAGGCTTCCTCTGTGGCCACAGTAAGAAAGGAGAATGACAACAAACAGGGTCACAGAGACTGGGAAGCTGCTCCTGGGTTTCCCAGTGCTGGATATAAAACTCATTTCACTGACCACAACTGTTCACAAAGTCCAGAGCCCTAGAGGGACTGGAGAACATAAAGAAACGAAATACTTGGAGAACATCAGCAGAATCAGCACAGAATCCATGGAGGAATTTAAAATGTAGCATTTAACCAACTTGTTTCAGCATGACAGTTTATAGGATTAAGTGTAAATGAAACTTAAATTGGGAAACACTTATTTATTTGTTTGTTTATTATTGTTTCAGGTAATTCGAGAATACAAGGAATTAGGTAACAATATTGCATCTGTTCGGTAGATCCCCTCTTATAATTGTGACCTGCTCCCAAGAGGCGTGCCAGCACCCTAACATGGTACCCATCAATGGACGCACACTCCCCTCTCCTGCTCCCTCATTCCCCCGCCCCCCCATCTTTAATTGATTTGAGTTTCTCTTATGTGTACGTGTATTAGATTGTCTAGAAGCTTCATATTATTATTGAGTACATTGAATTCTTGCTCCTCCATTCTTACGATACTTTACTAAGAAAATGTGTTCCACCTCCATCCAGGTTAATGCAAAAGATGTAAAGTCTCCATCTTTTATAGTGGCTGAATAGTATTCCATGGTGTACATGTACCACAGCTTGTTGATCCATTCCTGGGTTGGTGTGTATGTTGAGAAATATTTATTTAAATAAGATTTTGCTTGATGAGAAGGAGTTTTGAAGCCATACTATTTCAATATAAATGCAATGAAGAATGGATAAAAATGCCCAAATTTTCTCTAGCCATCTTAAAAGTTTTGTTTATTTCACTAGCAAAATGAAATATAATTTTGATTTGCTATGCTACTTGTTATTTTATTCTATGTTAGTATGACAGCCACATAGGCTCACAAGTCCTGCTTCTATCTATGAAAGAGTTTTGAGGTATCAAATCACCTTTCACTGTGATTCTTTTCCTTCTACTAGTTTTACAATACCAATAACAGTCTGTGATAGTGTTTATCAATAGGGGAGTCTGCTTAGACTGTTACCAACTTCATATTCTCTCTTTTTAAATCACCTAGTAACATGTTATAGTTAATAGTTTAGAGTTCATACACTAAGCACTTTTAGTTGTACTGCTTAAGAGATGCTATAATATATTTTTATCATACAGCCTTCAAAATCAAAGTTGGATTTTGAAAAGCATCTATTAACTTTTACAATTTTTCATTTCCAGTATAGCAATAGTCTTTGTGTTTGCTTGTTTTTTCCCCCAACCTAGTTGTTACTGTTTTAAGATTCTCTATAAATATTTTAATTTTTAGTGTGTCCTCTAGTGGAGTTTTATAGAGATGTTGAATTTTTTAATTTTTAAAAATTATCCATTTTTTCAGATGATTTAGGTATTTACTTTTAAAAATAAAATAGTTTTGCTTTATATTAAGTTTGGAAAACATGTCAGGAGAGTACTTTTCACAGTAGAGGAGTTGTTTTCCAAGTATACCGCATGAAGAACTATGAAGCCATATTTTTACCATCATCACTGCAGCTCATGGAGTCTAATCTTTCCCTTATTAATAATCATTTTTATTTAGTCTCTAACTCTTTTCACAGACATGCCTACTAGTAAGCAGAGCATAAAAGAACATATATTGTGTAGGCACTGTTTGATTATTAACCTAACTCAAAAATTGTCATTTTACTAAAGAACTAAATAAAACAAAGAATTTTTACTCACTTCCCCATCTCAGACCAAAAAGAAAAAGAATCTCCAAAGTATTATGCTGGTTTAGAGCCATGATTCATTCTGTACAAGAGTCGATTTCTGAGCTAGGTTAACCATGGTAGTTAGAAGAGATTAATGGCATCTTCTACGCTTTATATTAAGAATAATAGACATTCCCTAAACTGCCACTTGTCTGCCTCATAGAGAAATGTGTTCAATAACTGGATTGTTTACAAAGTATAC
This sequence comes from Arctocebus calabarensis, assembly GCA_963573935.1. NCBI lineage: Eukaryota > Metazoa > Chordata > Mammalia > Primates > Lorisidae > Arctocebus > Arctocebus calabarensis. Next base: position 11,359 of record CAUYON010033793.1, read on the forward strand.
CGGTAATTATAAAACTGTAGGTTTGGGGCTTTAGCCAACTATTGGTCTATCACTTACTGAGGATATTATTTTCCATCTGGATATGTAAGTTGTGTTTGATCAAAATAATGCACTGCAGATGTACACGCCGCTGTTTCCTGACTTAACTCTTTTCTGGATATTTGATACCATGGTCTTATCTTGTTGAGAGGAGGGGAACTGATTGCCTTGCAATATATGCCCAAGTAAAAGCACTGAATAAAAGGGCTGGAAATATTTATTTACAAGGACGCGATTAACATACCTGACATACACACATACTTACCGAGAGTCTCAGAAGCACTAAGAGCTTCTGTAACACACTTTCTGATTTATATTCCCAAACATCTCTTAACTGCAGGTATTATCAATCCCCTTTAATGTACAAGGAACTGAGATTAAAAGTAGTACTGGAGATTTTCACATCCAATAAATAACTGATGGAGGTGGAATTGGATGTCAAGTCTAACCATCCCATGACATTTGTTCTTAAAATCTCCACTCTTAACAAAGGCACATGATTATTTTAACTAAAAGTCACAAGAAGTGGAACTAAAATGAAAAGTTAAAATGTTGAGCAAAGGTTCTTTAGCTGGATGTGGAAGCAGAAAGAACTAACACATCACCGCATGCTTTCTAGCAGCAGTGCAGGGAGTGATAAAATGATACACCATGGGAATTATTAGTAAAATAGTACACTTCCAGAACAAAGTTTTGAGTCAAAAGAAATTAGTGTGGTATAATGCCAATAATACTGAATTATAAATGAGACCATCTAAATTTCAGATTTTATAGACTCTTCTCACTAGCTATATTGATCAAAGACAGTTAACTCTCTGATTATGAGAACGTTTCTCTTGTAAAATAACATCTGCTCCTCTCAGGAATTTGTCAAAAGCAGCAGCTTCATCTCATATATATTTTGACTTTCTGCATCAGATAAGGCACTTTCTGTGTTCCTGAGCCGCCAAGGGAGGACAGTCTATGTGTTCCAGCGTCTCTGACTGGCAACCCTTGACTATGTGGGTTGGAGAGCTGTTTATGGCGGCCTTGACTTTCACAACCCACAATGATAGGTTCAATAAATGTGCTGCAATCCACACGGGATCCACACTGAATCGCCACAGATTTTTATTTGTTTTGGGTTTTTTTTTGGGGGGGGAGATTGCTTATAAAACAACAAATGTAAAATTGCTAATTTACTGCAAATCGACATGGTCATTATTCTCTTCTGATTTCTATTCCTCTCTTTCTTAATATTGCTTTAAAGTAAACCACTGTTGAAATAGTTAATGAGGAACCACATAATCATTCCACTATTGTTAACAAGATCATCTTCTATTTTTTTTAATAGCAGTTTCTAATCTAAATAAAATTTGATTCAGGATTCTTTTCAAATGTTCTTTACAGCCTGCTTTAAATTTATGCTCACACCTTTTCTGAAGCATACTGTGCATTCAAACCACGTTGTCCATCATATTTTGTAAAGAAACTTGGACTATTAACATAAATTTGAGGGTTATGATATTATAATAAGCTAAAAAGTAATTTTAAGCCATGCTTGAAAGTTTCAGGTTACTGTCAAAATTATCCCACAGATTCAGGAAGAATCCCCTGACAACATGTATTCACAGGGTGTAAAATCTGTGATAGCAACATAGAAGTTTTAGTTGCACTAATAAATAAGAAAACTAATAAGATTGCCTCTTGGAAATTCTGTTGACTACATTGGCTCTTCCTTTTATGTCCTTTTATTGAGTAGAACCAATCCAAATGTAACCTCACAGCGCAATTCTCCCATGAAAAGCTCCTGCAGATTTAGATTGGAATGGTATCTGGCCATAAAAAAAGCAGTTTAATGCTACAATGCACACCATTCACTAATCCTCATGTATCATTTGTGAAATTCAGAATCTGTTTGGCAAAAATAAATAGCCTTTTGCTTTTAAATACTCTGTGAAGACGCAGGCTGAAAACCATTACCAGGGCCTTGGTAGCTTCTGGAGGCAAGCAAAGAACTAGACAGGTAAAGTTCATTATTTTCATTATAGCACACTAATGCACAGTAAGTTTTTTCAAGAATAAAAGGCCTTTTGAAAGGCTGCAGCTGTGGTTGGGCTTGCTGCTCCTGCCACTAAGACAGACTAAGCAACTTATAAAATGATTACATTTTTATTTGTCCATTCATTACATTCAATACATCATGACCAAGTTCTCTTCTGCAGCGGGCAACGGTGTGGTTCCAGACAAAAGACCAAACGTCTGTATCACACTCCACAACACAGACTACAAAGGGGTCTTCTTTATAGAAAAGGATTTTGACAATTTTCTTAGTTGTTTTCTCTGGCGATCTTCCACATTCCTATCTATGTCGGGCAAAATGTATATTTTTGAGTTTTTAGTATGATAGAAAGAAGAGCAGACAATGTCTCTAGAAAAGTAAGTCGCCAACCATACGCCCATCCCCAAATTACTACCCCTATAGCTTTTGTCGTGTTTGAGGAGATTTTTCTTAAGTCTTTCCGCTCTCCAGTCCCGGAGCAACACAGCTCAAGAGTCACCAAAATGAAGTTTTCAATTAGGAAGTGTGGACCTAATGCAGAACAAATTAAGCTAAAAGGGACCACCAGATAGCTTTTCTGTTTTTAATTATTAGTTTGATTTGTTTCTGTGTGTACAAAGGCCCCAGTGATCACCTGTAGCAAATATGCTTAGTTGAATTTAGCAGAGAGGACATGAAAATCCGGGTCATTAATCACCCTTTGTTCTGGACCCGCCAAATACTTTGTAGTCAAAACAAAAGCAATTATAATAGAGTGCTGATGGTTTGGTAATGCACGAAACTCCTTCATATGAGCAGGGCTAACTCAGCCTCTTCAAACACAATTGTTTTGGGGTTGAGTTGATTTTTATTTTCATTAGTTCTGGTCTCTGTAGAGAAGGGCCAAGACCATGGAATAATACTGGTTTATTAAAGGCACTTGCACTTCGTGAGGGTTGCAGAGTTGCCTCGCAGGGGAAGTGCTGGCTCAGATTCTTAGGTAACCAACACAATGGCACAGTAACCCAGTGACCTCCAACCTTTTTTGGCACCAGCACGGGATTCATGGAAGACAATTTTTCTATAGAAAGGAGGGTGGTTTGGGAAGGATTCAAGTGCATTACATCTCCAGCTCGGATCACCAGGTGTTAGATTTTCATAAGGAGCGTGCTACTTAGACCCCTTGACTAAAGCAATGCCGTGCCTAGAAGAAGACCGAGAGGAGACAGAGAGGACAAGCATCATGACCTAGAGCATTGGGTAAGAATCTTGGTCATTCTTCTCTGTGTCACTGTCATCTGTTTTCTACTTTAGAGAGCTGAAAATTGGGTGGTTGCTAAAAACTAGAAGGTAGCAATCTTGGATTTGCAAGTGAAGTGCCCAGAAATGGAAGAGCAGGGGTCACTGGCTCATCCGTCCAGCTCCTCGTCCCTTACACAGCTACCTCCAAAACGTATGTCACTGTCCTCCATGACGTTTGTCACCTCCACCACTTTTCTGTATGGAGTCAATTAACAATAATGACACATTTGGCTCAGCGCCTGTGGCTCAAGTGGCTAAGGTATCAGCCACATACACTGGAGCTGGTGGGTTTGAATCCAGCCTGGGTCTGTCAAACAACAATGACAACTATAACTAAAAAATAGCTGGGCGTTGTGGTGGGCACCTGTAATTCCAGCTACTTGGGAGGCTGAGGCAAGAGAATCGCTTAAGCCCAAGAGTTGGAGGTTGCTGTGAGCTGTGATGCCAAGCACTCTATCCAGGACAACAGCTTGAGACTCTAATCTCAAAAAATAAAAATAAAAATAAAATAATGACATATCCACATATCCATTCACCATAAAATTCTTGAGGTCAAGAATTATATTACCAATCAATTTCTAAGCAAAATAAATACTCACATGTAGTGTTTAAAAGGAAACAAACAAATCCACTCATAGAGTCTGGTCTCTACTATAATTACAATGGCACTAATATATAAAATATGAAAGGTTCAAAATATTATTTTATATGTGGCAATTCTTCCCACCCAAGAGAGAATAAGGAAACAAATGAAAAAGTGAACTTTACTGAAGAGATAAAAGATTCAAAGGGAAGGATATAAAATAATATCAGAATAAATGGTACATGTGAAAAGTTTTCAACTACAAGTATTAAATAACCAACATTAGGTGTATTTTTCAGAAAGAAAAAATTTCTAGTAGTGCTGTCATAGATTTTCATAGAAAATGCAGAAAGCTAGAAACAGAAAAATTCTTAAGTGACTTTGATATATATTTCATCCCTTTGATAGTATGATACACTACATAGAATTCAAATGCATCATGTTTTAATTAATTGTTTGTTAAATGATATCTAAATCAATTTTTATTTTGAATGGGGATTGTATGACTGGCTTGAAAATAAGCATTTGGGTGGCTGGATATTTTGTGCTATTCACTATGAGCAATTTCCTCTTATAAATTTTCATTTTTTTTTCTTTTTTTGGCACTTAGTAGAGAATTTCTCAGACATGAGAAGTGTCAAATGGAAAATCCAAAACCTGGTATTTCAGGTAACACAGGGAAGGCTTTGTGGGGTATAAGAAGGCCGAAATGGCAAAAAGAAAACAAACAAAAACCCTTAATTTAAAATACAGAATGGAACCCAAGCACAGAACTGTGACTTACGTGTTTTACTTCTCACATGTAGGTATATTCTCCCAGAAGAATAAGAAGATGCATAGATAAAATTGTTCATTGCAGTATTGAGTATAACAATAAACATCATACAAAATGTTTCATACAGAAATGATGCATCGATACCCCTTTTATTGAAGAGAATAAAGTAGGTCTGTGTGTGCTAATACAATATGAAAAGATGAGGAAGTTCTCCTCTTACATGAAACAAACATCTGTAAAGAAAGGTCCATTGAGTACAAAAAAAAAAAAAAAAAAAAACTATCTTGGCATCTGTGTACCCATCTATCTCTCTATTTACCTACAGATATACTTGTGTATATGAGTATGTGATTGGGAAAGTCCAGAAGAAATAAATGATGATTATGATTCAGTTACTTTGACAGAAGGAGCTGGGCACCAGTAGTGGAAGACACATTTATCTTATATATAGCCATGGTTCTAGTTTATGCACCTTGTACCTATATTTTAATAAAGAGTGGTTTGAATTTTCACCCACTTAGATGATATTTTAGCTATTTAAATGACAAAATGTTGAGGTGCCTAACATTCAAGTGACTATTCTAATATTTACATGGTTATCTTTGAATAACATATCCTATCTACCTTTTCTACCTGTTGTAAAATTCAATTCTAAGTTGTAATGAATGGTGCTTACCATAAAACCTTTTCTGTATGTGCAAATTAATGTCATTCTAACTAATCATTATGGCCAATCAATAAATTAGAAGCCAAAAAAAAGTCAAAGAATGTGTATGAAATTTTTCATGTCTAGTGCTACGCCTCATTATTTCTCTAGACCTGTTTAGTACTGTAATTGATAGCCGACTTGTGCTATTGAGATAGCTCTTTCTAATTCTATGTTAATCACATATGTGGTGTACATATTTGAACAAGAGAAATGTAGTCAACATCAAAATAAATTCCATTATATAGCTTTAACATCTTATTTTAAGAGGCAATATAACAAATAACCAATGTTATTGCATGTCTATAAAGTAAAAATTCTTTATGTCATTTTCATTGTTCTTGGCATGATGCCTTTTTTTTCACTCTATACCTATGGGTGTGTCCTCATAAACAACCAGAAAATGACTATCAGGGCATTCTGAAGATGCCAATGCAAAAGCTTAGATAACTTTTTTGTTTTCTCCATTCATTATTCCCCAAAGATATCTCAGTGCCTACAAATCCCCAGTAACGTAATATGACTAAGAATAAAACAGTGAAAACCAGTGACAGTCCCTATATCCATCTATAAATAATGGATATACATAAATAAATGAAATTATTTATTCAAATTATTTATGAAATATTATGAATATGGAGTTATAAGGCAGATCAGGCAGTTTTTGGAGCACTTGAGGGAAAAATTGACAACCACCCATAAGGACTGTTGTTGAGGGGACTATGAGGTGGGAGGGTGGACAGCTAAGGCCACATTCAACTGTGACAGTCACATATTTGCAGGTGTACTGCCATTTCTAGTTTTCTGCCTACAAATTAATTTGATAGAAAACTCGTATTAAAAATATTTTCACCTCAATAATGGAATATTAGTAATCAGATTAAGAAAAAACTCTCCTTTTAAAATACAAGTTCTAGTCAAGTAGCCTGGATTTTTTTCAGCAACCCAAACTTAGTTGTGATAGTTAAAATCAGCATGTGGGGGAAAAAGTATTGACAACTGCCTCATTTTCCTTTTACTTCTGAAATGTGTCTGGGCTATGGGAAGGTGTGAAAAGTTACTTAACAAAGCTTCACTTTCTCTTTGTCCACAACTATTCCTAGAAGTTGGCCCAAAGCAAAACAAGCTATAATTAAAATACAAACAAAAACAACAACAGAAAAATAAAACCACTTTATTTTTATGAAGAAACTTCTATGGACCTTTTCTGCATATACTATGTCAAAAGATCTGTACATTACTTTCTTAAATCCACCTATAGATTCACTAATACCACGCCAATCCTAATGTTCAGATGTCCACAGATAGTCACCAGAGTAATTGAGAGTATAAAATATACGATTTTTTTTTCAAAGACATTCAGTATGAAAAGTAACCCCCCTGAAACCTGGTGGGAGGAATGTCAGTTGCTTTCTTTGTCCTCTGACAATAACTGGAATTAAGTGATGAATCCATAAACAGGAGTGAAATCTACATGCATTCTCTGAATCTGTCATAATAAACTATCACAAACTGGGTGACTTGAAGAACAAAAACATATTTTTCTACAGCTCTGGAGGCTCGAAGTGTGAAATTAAGGTTTTGGCAAAGTTGGTTCCTTTTGAAAGCTGAGAGGGAGAATCTTTCCTAGGCCTTCTTCAAGGTCATAGTAGTTTCAGCGGCTTGTAGATGGCTTGTAGATGGCCACCCTCTCCCTGTCACATCATTTCCTCCCTATTTCTCAATAAGGTGACATGCACAGGTACTGGGCTTAGGACGTCAACATATTTGGGGGGAAAACAACCAGACCAGAACAGTATTTGTAGAAGAGAGCATATCATATTATTTTATATAACATTGGTTTCCTAGGGCTTGCAGGTGATATAAAGAAGGGAATTAAAGGAGGATTTTCCCTGTATATAGTTCAGAATATTTGATTACTTAAGAATGACAGAATATACATATTTACTCATTGAAGACAGCTAAGAAGCAAAAGGAAAGCCATAGGATACTGTACATTCTCTTTTTACAACTGTTTAGAAACTAAATGGGAAAAGGCAAAACCAAAATTTGACAGAACTTACCTCTGGGGAGGGAAACTTATGTTATAAAAGAAGACATTTTAACTTTTCTTACTTTTTCTTCCTTTTCTACTAAAAAATGCTTAAAATTTAATTTAAAATTAAAATTTGTTTTGGAGATCTCTGCATTAGGATTTTTTAAATCCTTATGGGTACACATATAGATGCGTATGTTTGTAAAGTACATGTGAAGTTTTGTTTGGTACAGGCATACAATGTGATTAATCAAATGGGGCAATCAGGGTGTCCAACATGTCAGGCACTTATTTCCTTGTGTTGGGAAAATTCCAATAGCAGGGAGGTTAAGTGAGCACTGGGGTGTGTCCTCCAAGATGACAGTCTCCTGTGGAGTAACACAGCGCTTATCAGAGGCCGGGGGAGAGCCCACCCTGGGGTTGTGTGAGCACACAGCGCTCATCAGAGAATCTGGGGAGAGCCCAACCTGGGGTCCTGTGAGCACACAGCGCTCATCAGAGAATGTGGGAGAGCCCACCCTGGGGTCGTGTGAGCACACAGCGCTCATCAGAGAATCTGGGGAGAGCCCACCCTGGGGTCGTGTGAGCACACAGCGCTCATCAGAGAATCTGGGGAGAGGCCACCCTGGGGTCGTGTGAGCACACAGTGCTCATCAGAGAAACTGGGAGAGCCCACCCTGGGGTCGTGTGAGCACACAGCGCTCATCAGAGACCTGGGGAGAGCCCACCCTGGGGTCGGGTGAGCACACAGAGGTCATGGCCAGAGAACGAGGGCAGAACCCCAATGTAGGGTCGTGTGAGCACACAGCGCTCATCAGAGAATCTGGGGAGAACCCATGCTGCGGTCCTGTGAGCACACAGAGCTCAGGGTTTTGGGCCCCACTGAAACTGATTTGAGTTTCATCATCCTTTAAAACAGGAAAGTCCCATATTCTTATTCCCTTTCAGAGAGGAATAAGGTAAACAATACTAAGAAGTGGGAGCAAAATATGAATCTCTCCATTGACTCTTTTCTGTGTCTCCTTCTGGAGGGTAAATACCTCAAAACACCAGGATCCCTGGGTGAAGGACACAAACACAACCGAGACTGTAGTCTACAAATGCAAACAACGCAACCTAATGGCATGACCCTCATATTAATCTGAAACTATAACAAAAAACAAAAAAGAAGAAGAACAGCACTGTGAGCATCTCGTTTACCACCACACCCGAGAGTTTAGCTTTTGGTGCCTGGTACACCATCAGCGTATATGTTAAAGGAATGAATAAGTAAATGCTTTTGGCAAAGATGCTTACATGTATAATGTACACAGTATCTGATCAAAATGACCCTGTGTCTAATAAATAACCATGTAGTATATTTAAGTATAGACCTATAACTTTATATTAAAAATTGCCTGTTGAACATCCTTTTAGACTCCAAATCTGATTATTTTAACCAAGAATGAATTTCAAAATATGCCTTTTATGATAACTTCAAAACATATAAACCTTTTAAAGTAAGAGTTTAGTACAAAAGAGATGATTAAAAATTATCATATATTATGTTGCTAATAGTTGAACAAAAAAATAGAGGAAAGATAACGCTAATGGTACATAAACAGTCTTAAAATGAAAAGCTAAAGTCTTCATGTTTAACTTGGGTCTGCTTTAGAATTCCAATTTAAACACAAATGTTGGCATAAACATGCTGTCTTTGAGAGCTCCTCTTACCAGAGAGGTACTTAGCATGCAAATCTATAACATAAATTTAGTTTACAAATGGCATTGCACAAAGATTGCTGCTACATCTCATTCTCCAGTCACAATAGATGTGAAAAAGATAACTAGTTAGTGAAATAACTATAATTCAAGTAGAAAACTGACATAAAGTCTCATAAGCTTTGCCAAGTAGCTTTGCATTTGACAGTACAAAGCTCTTTACACAGATATATCTTTTGGTTCAGTGGCAGTTTTACTAGAATAAAGGATGGACAAGAATTAAAGTGCCTTAGGATAGTTAAATATATGCCAGCATATTTAAGAATTCTCTCTGCTCTAGTGTCCCCAAATTCCCATCAAATGTCAAATCTACTGTATACGTGGAAAGTGAGTCTATTGAAAAATGTTATAAGATAGAATCTAAGTTATCCTCACTTACATTTTCTAAAACCAGGGGATAGAATGCCACATAATATTTAAGAAACAATCAATTTTCTCATTGGGGGAACTCTGTGAGTTATGCATTATTATAATATCTTTTTTCTCCTTGGTGCATAGAGCTACACATCTTAAAAAGATGATAAAATTGGACACTTGATTCATCCTTATCTTCTCATCAGTGATAAAGCAAAAGTGATCAGAATTGATAGTAATTTATATTTAAAATACATTAGAAAATTAGTCATTTCGGAATAAAAGGAAGTCTCACAAGCAGAGACACCACTAGCCACAAGGGGTAAACACAGAACTCTACGAAGTCTAACTGCCTTTGTAAGATCTTTATGGTTATAATGTGAAAGACTAGAAAGGTTTTTCATGAAACAATAAACTGTATAGACATTTTTCAAATTAAATTAGAAATAAATTGTTCGTGTATATCCTTAACATTTTATGAACACACACACATGCACACACATACATATATTCTCAACTTTCGAGTGTTGACAATGCCATAACATTATAAAATTTTGAAAATTTGGACTTTCTTGTGAGATCAACATAACTCCATCCTTATATATGTAATGAAAGGAAGGCTAAATGAAATATTGTATACAAAAAGTCCCCAAAATATCAATTTCAAATAATATAGTGAGTATTCTTTCAGTTGTATTTTGTAGCTAACTCATATATTTTTGATGTGATTTGAATATACATTTAATTTTATAAGCTATCATAAAATATTTATTCTGTAAAATAAAATTTGATAAAAAGAGTCTTGAAATTATAAATTATTTATTGACATTGTACCTGCATTTCTCACCACTTACAAAAATTAACTCACATTGGATAAAAGATTTAAATCTAAGACGTGAAATGGTAAAAACCCTAGAGGAATGTTGGAAAACCTCTTAATATCAGCCTTGGGAAAGGATTTACGAAGAAGACCCCATTGGCAATCGCAGCAACAACAAAAATAAATAAATGGGACCTGATCAAGTCAAAAAACTTCTGCAAAGGACACAATCAACAAAAAAACACTCAGTGTTCAGAATGGGAGAAGATAGCCACGTGCTATAAATTGGACAATGGTCTGATGACCAGAATCTACAAAGAACTCAAGGAAATCAATGAAAAAAGAGCAAACAACCATATCAATCATTGGGCAAGTATATGAACAGAAACTTTTCACAAGAAGACAGACAAATGGCCAACAAACACATGAAAAAAATGCTCTTTCTACCTGATTATCAAAGAAATGCAAATCAAAACAACTTCGAGATATAACTTAACCTCAGTGAGCAGAGCCCACATTACATGGTCCAAACCTATAGATGCTGGCGGGGGTGCAGAGAGAGGAATACACACACCTATGTACTGCTGGTGGGATTGCAAACTAGTTCTGCCTTATTGGAAAGAAATATAGAGAACCCTCATAGATCTAAAAGTAGGCCTCCCATGTAATCCCATAATCCCATTACTAGGTATTGAGCCAGAGGGAAAAAATCATTTTACCATAAGGACATTTTCACTCTGATGTTTATAGCAGCTCTATTCACAACTGCAAAGTTATGGAAATAATCCAAGCTCCCATTGCCTATGAATGGATTAATCAACTATAGTATATGTATATAGACCCTGGAAGTCTATTCAGCCATAACAAATGATGGAGACTTTTAATCTTTTGTATGCATCTGGATAGATCTGGGGAACATTTTCTTAAGTAATGTATCTCATAAATGAAAAATCAAGCATCTCATGTGCTCAGTAATAATCTAAAACTAGCAGATCAACAACTACTGGCCCACACAAGAGAAAAACACAGTGAAATTCAAGAAGGAGTGAGTGGGTGAGGGTGAGGAGTCCAGTAAGTTTCTACCTTTCAGATACAATATAGGGATCTATGTTACACTTCCTCAGTGAAGGATTCTACAATTTGGACTTTGGACGTTACCTTAACAATGCAAATAATGTAAGCTAACCATATACACCCTCATGTCGCCCTGAAAAAAAAAAAATCTAAAATAAATGGATAAGCATTGTCTATATAATTTATATTATATATATAAATATATATAATATAATTTATAAAACAAATTATATTAACTTCTTTTTTTATTAAATCATGGTTGTGTACATAAATGCAATCATAGGGTACAATGTACTGATTTTATATACAATTTGAATATTTTCATCGAACTGGTTGACATGGCTTTCATGGCATTTTCTTACTTATTGTGTACAGACATTTATATTCTATATTTAGTAAATTTCACCTGTACCCTGCTAAGATGCACCATAAGTGATATTAACTTCTTAATAAATAAGAACAACTCAATTTTAAAGTTTTAGAATTTTCCCTCATTCTACATTGATAATACCCTTTGTCCTTTTCCTTTGTTTAAAAAAACTACTAAAGCAGAAATAACATGACCAAGACTAGCTGCAAAAATATTTTTTCCTTTTTTTCAAGTTTATAAAGAAATAATATGTAGAGATTTTCCTTTGATTTCAAAGTGAAAAGTGTCTCACTGCAGGGCTGTTACACTATATGTGGCCAAATAGAACGGGTGCATTTAATGAATTCTAAATAAGTTGCATTATGTAACAACTAATGATTTTCAAAGAGTTCATTAAGCATTATAGTTAATTTTTACTTGGGTAACACAAGACCTTACAGTTTCATTTTAGAAGCTATAATATTTTTGTAAGTATACATATAGAAATGTTACTGAAAGTGTAGCTACCAACTTATATTGAGGGGAAAACGCAACGTGCCTGAAATTGATTCCTAATATTGCGACAAAACATAGTGTAATCAAAATGAGTGCATTTTAATATTGGCAATGCTGGAGAAACAGAAATAAGAAGAATTAATTTCAAAATCCACCTCTCTTCTTCCCTCAATGAAGCGATCGGATTTTTCTGAAGCTTAGAGCTCACTAGTGCAGTTAATTTCTTCACGGACTTGGGAGCTTGGCTTCTTATAAACGGCAGCTGTCAATTGTGATTTTTCCAGCTGAAGCACTGTTACAGGCTAACACGTTTCACTAGGCACCCAGAACTTGCAGGATGAACCTATGGCATCTACCCTGCTGCCCAGGACCTCCTAAGTTAGTCTTGCAGTATTAATCATTAGAGAATAAGCAGCCATATTTCCACCTAATACTTTTTCTTTCACCCTATTCCCCTAAAGGGTTTTTTACTTATTTTGTTCTTTTTCAAATTGTATTTACATGAAAAAGCAGCTGAAAAGTCCATGATTTGTTCCAGAGAAGCAGGGAAGGATATTTTGTTCAGCACGTTGCTGGTATCAATAGGAAGAAAGCTTTTAAAAGTGCCCCTCTCTACCAAAATGGGCCCATTCCCTTGAGCCTAGCATCCTGCTCCCAGGTACTGGAAAGTGTTTTCCAATTTTCATTGTGACAGATGCCAGGTGTTGATACCAGGCTTCAGCAGGCCAAGCTCAGTCCTTTGGCCATATTCCTCCACAACCCCTCATCCAGGTCTCTTTCTAATTTCCCTTCAGTCACCCTTTATTGATGTATTGGAGTAGAAACCCAAAGTAACAATTCAGCAAGGTCAGGAAACAAGTGAGCAATGCTCAGGGATAAGAAAGCGGGCAGTTCAGGGCAGGGAAGCCGGGGAAAATCTCCTGACTGCAGGTGGCAACCACCACCCTCTGCATGAGGCAGCACGCAGTGCCTGTTTCATCAGACCTCGTTTCACAAGATACAGAGTTAACCTATGTGTTAAATGATACAGGAATGGATAACAAATATGTGTTATTGTATGCACAAAGATATATGTACTATTTAGCCCTTAAAAGAAGGAAATCCTGCAATTTTCAGCAGCATGAATGAATCTGGAAGATATCATGTCAAGCAAACACATCAGACAGAGAAATTTAAACAGCACTTGATCTCAGTTATATGTGGAAATGTCCAGAAGAGAGACCAGAGAGAAAAGCGTGGGTAGCTGGGATGGACACTTTGCTTCAAACACACAGGTCCTTGATTTCATGGTTCCTTCCATAGTGAGGCACTTTCTCATTTATGGGATGCTCTACATAATAGCACAGTAGTCCTCCAGGCTACACACAGAAAGACCATGTCCGAAGGGCCACCAACATCATCCCATCCACCCTCTGCCCTCTTTGGAGACCTTGAAATGTTCATTGTCGAGTATGTAAAGAATCGGGAACTGTAACTCCTGATCCAGTACCATTTCTGCTTAGGCACTCAACCTAGATAGTCTGCCCAAGTGTGGTTCCTGAGAAAGATTTTGTGAGTTTGGACTAGGAATGAAATCTTAGTGTAATGTTAGGAACCCTTTGGGGAGGAAGATGTCCCCATCAACCTTAAATGTAGTATAAGCAGGATATGATTACTTTGGGAAGGAAAGAAAATTAGGAAAGCTAACAAATTTAACATTTCAATATTCTAATCATGATCCAAATTTTGTGACAGACATTCTGTTTATCATTTATATATCACATTGTTGCATCTAATATTTAAGGAACAAGATGTCCAAATAGTCTAATTGGTTGAATATTTTACGTCTTGAATTACAAAATCACTTGCTTACTGTGTGCTATATGGATAAGGAAATGCATTGCCAGCAATTAAAACATTTCTATTTATGTTTAAAACTAAAGTCTATACTTAGCTGTTACTAAAATTCTATCAGATGACAACATATCAGTTATTGCCACTAGACAGATGGGAAAGCTGGGTTCTGAAGCTAAAGTGACCAATGGTGGCATATTAATTGAGTGTGGATATCAGACACTCTCTTCCCTTAACTGTCTTGGTAAGTCACTTTCAAAGAGATTGCCAACATCTAAAATTTCTTTTATGAATTTAATTTAAAGAAGTTCTGAGATAGTTCTTTTTATATGAAAGAAAGGATAAATGCTGTTTGTTTTACCCATTTCTTTTGCAACTACTTTATTTTACTAAATAGTCCTTGACTAAAGGAATGAGAAGTCCTATTTGTACGAAGGCCTTATGTCAATAGTGTCTGCACAGTGAAATGGACTGCTTATCTTAATGGCAAATTTAAATTAAGTGTTATTAATAATACTGTGCAACACTTTTTGTTCAGTTTTAGAAGATTTGTAGGAATTTTCCATACACAGTTGATCTTCTAAGATTGAGGTTGGATTGGTGACCCTGCACAGTTACAAATCTGTATGTTAGTTTTTCCCCAAAACGTAATTAGTCTTGACCAGAAGCCTAACATGAAACAGTCAATGAATGTGTTTTGTAAATGTATTATATACTGTATTCTTATAATAAAGTAAGCTGGAGAAAAGAAAATGTTATTAAGAGGGTCACAAGAGAGGGTGGAGCAAGATGGCGGCCGAGTAACAGCTTCCTTGCGGCTGGGCTCGGTGAGCCTGGGGAAAGAGGACTTCAGGCATCTCTGCCAGGCAGGATCTGCCCAGAAGCTTGCCTTTGGGGACACAGGGAGACAGCGTGAGGCTTCTGGACACCCTGAGGAAGGCTAAAGCGGCAGAGAATTGCGCGAGTGGTTGCGTCTGTTCGTTTGGTCTGATCCTGTCGGCAGCTGTGGGTGGGGCAACAGTGGGACTGCAGGCTGGAAAGGCCTTGCCTGTGAGCCATTTGGGTTTCTTTTGGACTTGGTGCTCAGTTAAACTGCCTTGGGAGAACTTGGACAGGAGTGCAGGGGGTTTTTGAGTGTTGTCTGGGTCCCCAGACTGGGCCACCAAGCCAGACGGAGCTGCCAGTGTTTGGTGGTGGGCTATGTGCAGCCATTGTGGGAGAAGTGCCCTGGCAAGCTCCACCCTCAGGGTCGCAGAACAGGCATTGGATGGGAGTGAGTAATCTAGTGAATGAGCAGTCTAAAGGCGGGG
>CAUYON010033794.1:0-21470 GCA_963573935.1 Arctocebus calabarensis
GTACCTGTAGTCCCAGCTACTTGGGAGGCAGAGGCAGGAGACTCGCTTGAGCCCAGGAATTGGAGGTTGCTGTGAGCTGTGATGCCATGGCACTCTATCCAGGGTGGCAGCTTGAGGCTCTGTCTCAAAAAAAAAAAAAAAGATTGTTTAAGAGGATTGCTTGAGCCCAGGAGTTTGCTGTGAGCTGTATTTTTTTTTTTTTTAAGACAGAGTCTCACTCTGTCACTCTTGGTAGAGTGCCTTCGCATCATAGCTCACAGCAACCTCAAACTCTTGGGCTCAAGTAACCCTCTTGCCTCAGCCTCCTGAGTAGCTGAGACTATAGATGTCCGCCACAACGCCTGGCTATTTTTAGAGATGGGGTCTTGCTCTCTTGCTCAGACTGGTCTTGAACTCCTGAACTCAAGCAATCCACCGGCCTCGGCCTCCCAGCGTGCAAGGTTACTGTGACCTGTGATGCCATGGCACTCTAGCCTGGGGCAACAGAGTGAGACTCAGTCCCAGGGGAAAAAAGAAAGAAAAGAAAAGAGAGAGAGAGAGATATATAAAGAAACATATGCTTACAATACAATGTTCTAAAATCAATTCATATGTTCTGCCACATGAAAATGTTTTGCAACCACACCAAAATACTTGACAATGTGAAATACTTGTAACTGTTGGAACTTGAAAAGCCTTCACAATATGGTTCTGGCTCTTTTTTTTTTTTTTTTTGAGACAGTTTTATTATGTCGGCCCTCGGCAGAGTGCCATGGCATCACAGCTCACAGCAACTTCAAACTCTTGGGCTTAAGTGATTCTCTTGCCTCTGCCTCCCAAGTAGCTGGGACTACAGCCGCCTGGCACAATGCCCTGCTATTTTTTGTTGCAGTTGTCATTGTTGTTTAGCTGGCCAGTGCCGGGTTTGAACCTGCGAGCCTCGATGTATGTGGGCTGGCGCCGTAACCCCTGTGAAACGGTTCTGGCCTTTTCGTTATCTTCCACTATGTTCTTCATGCACTTTTAACTCAGCACAAACAGTCCTTCATTGCCTGAGGAATGTGCCACCTGGATCCTCCTTCTGCTCCCTTATCTGTTCACACCTGTTCTCCTCATCTGTGACAACATAATCCTGATCTCTGCGCTGCTCCCTACCCCCACTCCCCGTTCCCACTTAGTTTCCCCTAAGTACCTTATCAACAGCTCATCTGGTGTCCTCAGCCAGCACTTTACCAGGGACAATTACGTCTAGGGAGCTTTTGGTTCACTCCTCCTGACACACGTGCATATGTGTATCATCGTTCCCTAATTAGACTGAACATGATTCATTCCCTGGAACAGTGGTTTCCATAAATGACCAGTCTTCTGACCAATGCAAACTGGCTGCATAGAACCTTCTCTAAGGAACTCATTAAAATGCAGATTCTTAGACTGCATGGGAGAGGATGATCTCATAAATCTGGATGTAAATAGGCACAAATAGAGGTGTAATATCAGAGGGCCTCTGGAATCAGCATATTCACAAAGCTGTTAAGTTGGGCGGCACCTGTGGCTCAAGGAGTAGAGTGTCGGCCCTATATGGGGGGGGCAGGTTCAAGCCCACTCCCCACCAAAACTGCAAAAAAAAAAAAAGCTGTTAAGTTGATTCTGAGGATGGTGACATAGTGCCAGGTTGGGAAGTGCTGCCCCCCCCCCCCAGAACCTAGCACAGAGCTCTATACATAGTAGGCGCTCACTCGTGTTAAGCTGTGTGCCTTTTGCATGACTGTTGGATTATACCTGTATTGTTTCCCTAAGTGAGGGAAGAATAATTTTAAGTGTCTAATAGATGTCAAGCTCTGTGCCTATTTAAACATGATCTACTCTTTTTAATAACCTTTTGAAATAAAGTATTTTCTTTGGGCATGAAAAATCAGGGGGTCTGAGGAACTTGTTTTTTGCTTTACAGCTGTTGTTACAGCAGTGCTAAAATCTGACTTCTGATACAATGGGCTCAAGGTCTATGGCCTCTCTAATAGTTACCAGAGAGCACGAACTGGGGGCTTGTACCTGGCTTGCAGGTAGTTTTTATCTGGGCAATATTATGTTTAAAATTTAAAAAAATGACCGTTTCTAAATAGCATATTTTGTATTAATATCCGGATTTCTGATTTCTCTTTAGGGGAAACAAAAATGATTTGGTTAACACTGGCATCTATATTCCTGCATGGCTAGTCTGATGGGGCCTTCGGATGGACATGTGCTTAGAACTCACAATATTCTCCATCGCTCCCTGTTCTCATCTGTGGTTGGACCAACTCTCTTGCATTCTATTCCGAACCTGGCCCCCCATCAGCCTGAGTTTGTGACTGCTGCATTCTCATCTATTATCTTGCTTCCCACTGGTCAGGTAGCCTTTTCTTTTTTTTTCTGATACAGCCTCAAGCTGTCGCCCTGCCTGGATAGAGTGCCATCACATCACAGCTCATAGCAACCTGAAACTCCTGGGCTTAAGAGATTCTCTTGCCTTAGCCTCTCAAGTAGCGAGGACAACCATCTACCACAACACCCAGCTATTTTTTGGTTGTAGTTGTCATTGTTGTTTGGCAGGCCTGGGCTGGATTCGAACTCACCAGCTCTGGTGTATGTGGTTGGCACCTTAGCCTCTTGAGCTACAGGTGCCGAACCAGGAAGCCTTTTTTTTGTTGCTCCATCCTGTGTAAGATCCTAGAGGTATGTGCATTTGATTTTTTGTGACTTCAATACTAAGGAAAACCAGGGTCCCTGCTCCCCAAGTTACAGATTCTGGTTTGTTCCAGTGAAATTCTACCTATGAACAACCTTAAAAATAGCTCGGGGAAATACGGTACATCATTAGAAAGAAGTCATGGTGAGCAATGCCACCAAGTGGTGGAGAGATGCCGTGTGGAATCACTGTGCTCAGCCAGAGAGGCTGGGATGCTGAAGATCTTTTATCTGTGAGGGCCATTCAGGAACTAGACACAAAATGCTTGCCAGTCTCCATAAGCTGGGGCTTCCAAAGCTATCTTTTTTTTGAGACAGAGTCTCAAGCTGTTGCCCTAGGTAGAGTGCCTTGGCATCATAGCTTACAGTAACCTCCAACTCTTGGGTTCAAGCAATCCTTCTGCCTCAGTTTTTCTATTTTTAGTAGAGACGGGGGTGGGGTCTTGCTTTTGCTCCTGCTGGTCTCCAACTTGTGAGCTCAAGCAATCCATCTGCCTCGGACTCCCAGAGTGCTAGGATTACAGGCATCAACCACCCAGCCCAGCCCCAAGGCTATCTTTTGAAAAGAGGAAAACAGTCTGGCACTTCAGGAGCTGTGCTTCATTTATGCCCTTTTTGGATTCATGTTCTAATTGTTCTTTCCCTTAAACAAGCTGCCACTGCCGCTGATGTAACATATTTCATTTTGTACATTTTTAAACATATCTTCCTGTTTCTGGAGAACATGAACAGAGAGCTGTTGAACTCTGTTAGCGTCAGTCTAACAAGCGGGTAAAAAAGAAAACCTCTTTGTAAGACAGAGTTGAGTATCTTGGGGATAGGATTTCATGTGCATTGAGCACTTAGCAAAAAACTGTGCCAGAACTTAGGTACTTTATTGGCTTCATTTAAGCCTAAGTGTTAAGTATTCTAATTTTATAGGTAAACGGGGCTGTGGGTAAAGGATTAATAGCTGTAAAATCATCTCTTCTCAGTATTGCCAAATGCTTTCTTGACACTGCCCCAAAAAGTCAACGAGGGACATTCCTGTTTCATGGTGTACCCTAGAAACCGAGGGTCATTCTAAGGCATTATACATGTTAAGTTTTCCTTCTCTCTTTTTTTTTTTTTTGCAGTTTTTGGCCGGGGCCAGGTTTGAACCCGCCACCTCCTGTATACGGGGGAGATGCCCTACTCCTTTGAGCCGCAGATGCCGCCCAGTTTTCCTTCTCTTCACCTTCTCTCTCAATCTGCCGTGAAAATAACGTAGGACCTCCTCCACCAGATCTCCAGTTCACCACCAGCTCACTAGCCTTCTTCCCACTCACCCTGTGAATAATTTCCTAAAAGGTGTATGAGCCACATTTAAACAAAATTCACCTGGTCACTGCAGGTATCCAATTCCATCCTCAACACGATCTCCATTCCCTCAGAGATGAAGCATCCCCTCTATGAGTCAGAGAAACTTTATTTGGGTAGGAGAATTAAAACAAGGTCAGAGAGAAAGGCTGAAGAATTTAACTTTTTGTGTTTACTTGTATGAGGAAAAACAGCACATAGAGGCATCCACAGTATTTAATTTGTTTGGATAATAGTTACAGATAAACAGGTACACGCCATATACAATTACCAATACTTTTTATATAGTTCATATTTCAGTACATCAACACTATTTTATTTACACTCTATGTATGTACATTAACATCTTTCTAAAGTCAGTGCATTGTCAAGTTTTATACAGTAATTTACAAGGTGAATGTAGTTAATAGTTAATTTAATACGTTTTCTGCTAGTTCATGAATTTAAAAAATTAATTACAACCAATATAACAAACACAGATCAAACAACATTAGTAGATTGGCTACCAGCTTAAATAAAATATCTGTAAGAAAATTACTTAAAATCTTCCATTTTTAATGAGACATGTCTAGGTAGAAATGGACAGATTTCATATACTGAAAATCTTGAAACTATAAAGTATGTACTTTATCTGACTTCACTACATTATACAATTTAGGCCACTCCTTCCTACTTGCAATTATATTCTTCTGAAAAGGATTTCAGCTTAGGTAGCCACTTTAGACACCTTTCCAAATCCTCTGAGAAAAACTAGATAGTTACTGGCCTCAGATATCAGAACATAAATGCTTCATTACATTGGTAATTCTATTACCTATGATGAAGGAAGGATAACGAAATCTGACAACTAATGAGAATCAACTTGCAGTGCCTAAATGAATAAAGACCCCAAATAAGGTGAAACATTTCTTTCAAATATATGTTTAAAAACACAAGAAAAAAAATGCTACCTGAAATAAATAACATTTATACTTTTGTTCCAGTCTTGAATAATTGGAGGAAAAAATGAGGCAAAGAAACATAACTTTTTGCGACTACTATAAAATTTAACAAAAAAGACAAATATCACAATAAAAAAGTTAGTAGACATTCAAACAAAACAAAAGTTTACTTCTTAAAATCATCGATTTTATTAAAAATACTATTAATGTTTGGGATGTGTTTTGTTTTCAAATTTAATATGATGAGGGAAAATACCCCAATCAAGTTATTTTATAGCCCTTAGAGCTGTCGAATACAAACAGTAAGTTTATTTCCATGTATTCTCTCGTTTTTAAAGTGCAAAACAAACACAGAAAAAAACGACCACTAATTGTGAACCACTATCTAGCTTTGATGCTGATCACCTTCCCAGAAGCTCTTTGTGCAACTTGTGCATGTGAAGATGGTGCAATTATTGGCAACTACCACGCCACATTCAGCAGTACGGGAGTATACATTTTAGAGGACACTTGAAGTATCCTAAAAGTAACATGCCTCTAGCGGGAGGGCCATGTTAGCTGGATTTCCCAGGATGTTCATTCTTTCCACTGGGTATACCAACCAAAGCCCTGGGTAGAAGGCACATAGCTCTTAAGAGATTCTCCATTTCAGACTGACCACTATATATATGCCTCAGCTACCAATGACTGGTTGTGTCTCAAAACACAAACACAACAACAAAACAAGAAGCAAGAAAGACATACAAAGAGTAGGGAAATGGTTTAAAAAATAAATTAAAAAATCTGTGTCCATGCCGTAAGAATCATTTGCACATCTTCATGATCTTGCTTTCCCATCTTGTCAATATAATGGAATAAAACTTCAGGAAAAAGGAGGTAGCATATCATGTCGTCCCTAGACAACACTACAATTTTTTTGTTTTTTTACTTTGACTCCAAGGAAATCCTTAGTATTTTGTTATGGTTAGCGGTAAACTCCATACTCACTAAATGTTTGTTCGTAGCTGGACAAGCACAACTTTATTCTTATTTGGTCCCAGGTGGCTGGTGCCAAACCCTTCTGATTACAGGCCAATGGTGGGATCTGCCTGAAAGTTCTCTCCTGGAGAGCTTGTATGAGACTTCAAAACAGAATTATTACTACTCTTAAAGTTAACTGTTATTTTAATTAGGATTTTTATTTTGTGCTTCAGGGTCACAGGATAAAATAACTACATTTAGTTTGCCTTTCAGTGATGCTTTTGCCAAATGTCAGCTACAAGGAGTCATCTCCCTCACCACCGGGCTGTCTAGCAGCTGAGTGGCATCTTTACTGCAACACACAGTACTTTTTGTAATCAGATTCAAAGTCTTCATCCATGCTGCTTGTGTCTGCCATCTTTTTGCCATCGATCTTTGGCAGAAATTGTGCATAGTCTATCCCCTGCTGCTCATAGAAGAGAATGTAGGCAGAGTCGGTGTCAATTTCATCAGGGTGAAGTTCCTGAAGGGGCAAGAAAAGCCTTTAACAAAAAGCCATCACATGCTAGCTCTTACTCCTTGCCAGGGAAGGGAAGACCAACGTTCTCTAATTACTAAACCTAATTGCTTCCAATAAGCTTATATTTCAATTGTTTCCCACCTGCCCATAAAATGAGCCCCACTATTTCCAATTTTGTTTTAAGAATAATATTTTGACCGAAGTCAAAAGAATGACCTAAAACCCCCATCAAATTCTAATCATCCTAAAGATAGGAACTTTTTCTTTTTCTTTTTTTGTTTTGCAGTTTTTGGCCGGGGCCGGGTTTGAACCTGTCACCTCCAGTACTTGGGGCAGGCACTCTACTCCTTTGAGCCACAGGCACCGTCCAAGATAGGAATTTTTTCTACTTAATGTCTTTTTTCCTCACTATTTAGGTTTTCATTCACTGCTGTGCATACCACCTTTATTCCCATAATACTGATGGTATCTATATGCTGATTCTAATAGAAACATTGATTTCCTGTTCAGGAGATAGTCAACAAATGTTTCCTAGATCTGCAGGTGTTCTGTTTCTAACTTCTATTCAAAGACTCAGAATGTTTACCTTACAGCTGCTATCATTGTAACAGTACCACTTGCAATTTGGGTTTTTGGCATAAGTGACGTAGTGGCCCCCACCTAGAATTCCTGAATGGCACTGTAAGAGAGACGAGAGTAGGGGTATGTTAGTAGTTAACTATAACTGTAGCCAGGGCATAGCACCAGGATCTGAGCAGGAGAACACTGACCACGCAGTGGTTAAGAACAAATGTTTTGGAACCCTTTAATTTTTTCCAAACAAAATAAACCAAAAGTAACAAAATTCAAAAGTCATAAGCTCTAAATCTTGTATAGATAAACTCTTTATAATTTTAATCACTTTTCCAGAAAGTAACACTTCTTTAGAATACACAATTATGAATGACTTGAAATCGTGACTTCATTTATAATAATTCTATGGCTATCCCCTCTCCCATCCCCAATCACACTGTGAGTTCCTTGGTATCTATCCATAAGGCCATGATTTCTATGTTAACTTTGTCTATCTCCAAGTTCAATACCTAGCAAATAAGTAGGACCTGAAAGAATTACTTGTTGATGAATAAACGAACACAAGTAAAAAAATTTTCACTGAAAAGTTGAGACCCCTCTTCGAAACCCACACAATAGTTTATGGCCATATCACAACACTCATGCTCGATCTCGTCTGAAAATCATATAATAAACTACTTACCGAAATTGCATATAGATTATAAATAGGCTTAATACGAGTATCTTCTCTTTGGTCATCAGTGCTGTCTTCTTCACTGTGGTTTCCAAACTGACCGTTGCTATAGCCATTGCCACATGCCTCATGCTCATAGAGGAATCCATTGGCCAAAGCTACCTCATGGTCCTGAGGGGTGACCAGCTCAGGTTGGCTGCCCCCCAGCATATGCCCTCGGCTCAAGGCATCAGCCAGCTCATACATCTGCCCAGCCCCATTCTCCCTGCTGGCATCCAAGTTCTCCTTACTATTTGACAGTTTATTTTTGCTGCCAATCTGGGGAAGCCGGAGCCTCCCTTTGCTCCTCCCCAAAGTCCGTGGGCTGCTGTTAGGGCTGCTGTTTTTGCTGGAGGGACAGCTGGTTCCACTTTTCCTTGATGAAGAAGGTGAACCTGTGAAAGGGAGAGAAGGAAACATTCATAAACCCAATGCCATAGTTTAAATCAGCCACCAAATGCTGACTTTGAAGCTGACCTCACAAATGTACACATAACGGTAAAGATAGGGATCCTGACCCACTACTCTTTAGTTCCTATAATGTAGCCAATGAGTAACATTTTTGTCTTCTTCAATGCCACCTCTCTGTAAGGCAACAATGTCCTGAAAATATAAAGTATTAATATGTTGTAGGGACTTAGAAAACAGCAGAAAGGCGATTTATACAAGATTCAGTTCAAACAGCATAATTATTAGAGTAAGGAGTTTCACAAATACATATTCTTCTTATTTATAAAATCTGACAAAAAAATAAGACCACCATTTCTTAAATTGCTAAATCTCTATTATCTTTTTTTTTTTTTTTGAGATAGAGCCTCAAGCTGTCACCCTGGATAGAGTGCTGTGGCATCACAGCTCACAGCAACCTCCAATTCTTGGGCTCAAGTGAGTCTCCTGCCTCTGCCGCCCAAGTAGCTGGGACTACAGGCGCCCTCTAAGACGCCTGGCCATTTTTTGGTTGCAGCCATTGTTGTTTGGCGGGCCGGGCTGGATTGGAACCCGCCAGCTCAGGTGTACGTGGCTGGCGCCTTAGCCCGTTGCGCCACAAATCTCTATTATCTTTACCTCTCACAATAGTCCTTCAAGGTAGCAGGTCTTATCAACTTTTTGAACACAGACACCTACCCACACCCTTTTATACATTTAAAAATCAAGGACCTACAGAACTTTGATGTGGCTTTTATCTATCAATATTTCTCATATTAGAACTTAAAACTGAGGAATTTAAAGTGATAATATAATTCTATATCATATTGTCTACCATTCCCCTCTACTTTTTTTTTTTTTTGGAGAGACAAGAGTGGCACTTTATTGCCCTCTACAGAGTGCTGTGGTGTCACACAGCTCATAGCAATCTCCAACTCCTGGGCTTAGGCGATTCTCTGGCCTCAGCCTCCTGAGTAGCTGGGACTACAGGTGCCTGCCACAATACCCGGCTATTTTTCCGTTTTGCAGTTCGGCTGAGGCCGGGTTTGAACCCGCCACCTTTGGTATATGGGGCCTGCGCCCTACTCAGTGAGCCGTAGGCGCCGCCCAACTCACCTTTACTTTTGTGAGACAATAAAAGTGTAAAGGTACATATTATTTTAACATTTTTATGAAAATAGTTTTGATCCTCCAAAGCTGAAAGGGTCTCAAGGAACCCTAATGGTTCCCAGACTAGACTTTGAGAACCTCTGCTGTAAGAGAACAAAGATGACAGCTACCACTCATGTTCACTATATATGCTGGGTATTACGCAAAGTGTTCATTCGTAACATATCAGATCCTCCATACCCTGTAAACTTGGTATCTACATTTTACAGATGAGAAAATATTTAGGGAGGCTACATCTCCTATTAAAGGTCATATACCTCAAATATAGGTAAGTCTGATTCCAGACAGGTACCTTCTACCCTACCACACTGATGCCCCAGAACCGAAGACAGATGGAACTATGCAGTCGACAGGGGCCTTAAGAAAGCCCTCCACCAGGTCTCCCCAGCTTCCTCACCTTTCGGGCTACTGATGATGTTTGCACTGAGTGAGGAAGGGCTCTTGCTCAGGAGCACATCCTCTTCCCCAGCTGAGCTCTGAGCATCCACTTTCTTCACCTCTCCTGCCAGAACCCTTGGCTCAGAGAGGTCATCCCCCTGGGGTGTGAGTGGTTTACGTTGGCAGAGAGCTGGGTCTCTTGGTACCAAAAAAGCACTAGGGTCAAAATTTTCCCGAGGAAATTTAACAATTTTCTGTGATTTTATCCATCGGCCATTTACAAATTGAAATCGTTTCAGGTGAATAATCTGGAGAAAAGAAGGTAGAAAACGTTTGCATTAGAGTTCTAAAGATGTATAAAATTTATATTAAAAAATGCCAAATGTTTGGGAATATGTAATGCATTCCCAAACATAACCTTTACTGTTCATTATTCTTTTTTTTTTGTAGAGACAGTCTCACTTTATCGCCCTGGGTAGAGTGCCGTGGCGTCACACTGCTCACAGCAACCTCCAGCTCTTGGGCTTAAGCGATTCTCTTGCCTCAGCCTCCCTAGTAGCTGGGACTACAGGCGCCCGACACAGCGCCCGGCTATTTTTTTGTTGTTGTTTTGCAGTTCGGCCGAGGCCGGGCTTGAACCCGCCACCTTCGGTATATGGGGCCGGCGCCCTACTCGCTGAGCCACAGGAGCCGCCCTATAAATACTTTTTTAAAGAAATGCCATCATATTGCTTTTAACAATGTGACTATGATTTCAAGTAGAGATCCTACCGGGCATTGTTTTATAACTTTAGTAAGAACAGTTTATAAATAGCATATTATTTAGGTTCAAACAGATCAATGCCAAAGTAATTTCAGAGATTAGAAGACAGTTCTTTCATTTGGATGTTTTTGATATTTAAGGAATATCCCTTCCGTGTATTTCACTCTATTAATTTAATTAAAGAAAGATGGTGACTTTTCCTCTTTCATATTTACATGGATGGAGCTGGAAAATCTCCTTAGCAAAGTATCTCAAGAATGGAAGAAAAAGCATCCAATGTATACAGCCCTAATATGAAGCAAATTTATAGCTTTCATGTGAAGGCTATAACCCAATTATAGCACAAGAAGACGGGGAAAGGGGAAAGGAAGGGAAGGGACGGGGGAGGGAGGGGGGATAGAGGGTAAAGGGTGGGATCACACTTGAGGTGCATCTTGGAAGGGTCAGGTGAAACCTAATAAATACAAACACAAATGTTTTCACACAATAAACGAGAAAATCTCATGAAGGTTATGTCGAACAGGCGGATGAAAATATTTCAGATTGTATGAAGCCCGCACACTGTACCCAATGATTGAACTAATGTACACAGCTATGATTCAATAAGAAAAAAAAATTTTTAGTACAAAGGTATGTCTCAAGGTTATACATATGCAAATTTAAATGAGCTGCGCCTGAATGAAATAATGTCTTACTACATAATATCTTTAATACCAGCTTAAATTTGGCAGGGGTAATTTAAATCAAATAGTATACAAATCAGCGAGCCAAGCAGATTGATACACGGATGAGTTCACACACTCTCCCATTCAGTTCAGCTTATCCTAAGGAAATACAAAGGACCAAGTCTTTCCCAGAGATGACTTGAACTTTGGGGTCACATAAACTCTTTTTGCATATTTTCTACAGGTGACTATCGGGGGGTAGTAAAAAGAAATTTCAGTTGACTGGTTCTCCATCCTGATCAAGTTGTATTGCCTAGTTAAGTAAAACAGGCAACTGTAACTTTTCTCTCTCGGAAAATATACATTACAGGGAGAGGTACAAGAAAGGAGTTTTTGGTGACTAGACCAGAAATAGAGCAGCTGAGAAAGGAAGTCAAATTAGTTTGCAATGTTAAAAAATTAAAAATACCTCTGAAGGTCTGACCATCTACACAGCAACAATCTGTTTCCCTGTGTCCATCATCTACTACAGCACCTACTGCCCAGAGGGGAAAATGCTAAAAATATATTGTATGTTATGTGTATTAACTTATTTAATCCTCACAAAAAACAATGAGGTAGGCACTACTAAGAGTTTCCTTATCTGTACATGAAGAGACTGAGGAGCACAGCACTAATTACCAAGGTCAGCCAGGTAATTCGATACATATATTTAAAACCAGGCTATCTGACTCTGAAGATGATGTGTTTATTCATCCTATATGCCTTTAAAACTTTAGGTTTCCTAGGGAGTGAGCTAGGAATTCATTCATTTGGCAAGGATGTACTGAGTACTTGCTAGGCAGTAGAAATTTTCTTAGATGCTAGGGATATACCAGTTAACAAACAGAAACATTTCTACCCTCACAGAGTTTACATTTAAGTGAGAGGGCACAATTAATAAATAATTATATAAGCAAATTATACAGTATGTTAGAAGGGTCGATGAGGAAAAGTAAAATAGGATGGGGAACAGGGACTCTAAGGGAAAGGCCTCCCTGAGAAGGTGAACTTGGGGTACAGGCTTTAGGTTACCCACACACATATCGGTGGGAAGAGCAGGCAGGCCTCTTCCCACAGGCCCTCGCAGAGAGATTTGCATTGGCAAAGACCGTGCACAGGACTCCTGCAGGTGAAATGGAGGGACTGCAGGGAGGCCAGAAAGGTTGGGGTAGGATAAGTGAAGGACACAGTAAAAAGAGATGAGGTCAAATTGGTGTTTACAGGTAATAGGGAGACTTGAGGAGTTTGAGTGAGATTGGAAGCCACCAGTGAATTTTGGGTGATGAAATTTCATTATCTGACAAACCTTTAAAGAAGGGGACACGGATTTTCATAGGAATAAAGAAGAGCCAGGAGAAGGAAGTGTGGGAGGGAGTACCCAAACGTACACCCAAAACCAGCAGAAGCTCAGGTGTAAGGTATGGGAAGGCGGCAGAGAAAGTCAGATGAAGGAGACTTTCATCTGACTTTAAGGAGATGAAGTCTGGGGCTACTTCTACCCTCCTCTCTCCTGTATTTGCCTTTTCTGCATTTTAACTGGAGCCTCTGGAGCTGGTTCAAACACTGTCTTTCTGGTCAGAACAGATATTTTGGCCAGGAGGCCTTCTTTCTCTGACACCTGTCAAATTCCATACAGGGTATCCAGGAAGTACATGCTGTCTTATCTAATCCTGACAGCAATTCTGAAAGGTAAGCGTTATTTGACAGCTAATAGAAGCTGTCTCAAAGATCAACCCAACATAGCAAATATAATACAGGGTCCATGTTTAAATTTTCTGAAATCTGAGTTTTGTGGACTCCATAAAAGTGTCTTCTGATTAAGTGAAAACTTTGGAGGAAGACAGCCTTCCTTAGGCTCAAAGGTGCTAAGATATTGTTCCTTTTTTTTTTTACTTTTACTTTACTGGTCAAAAGAATATGAAAAGGAACGTGTATTAGTCATTTACTTGACTATGATCTGGAAGTGATAAAACATAGGAAAGTAAGGCCCTCCTCTCAAAACTGTTTCTCATGTCTTTAAATAGGAGATAACGCTTAAAATGGTTCAAATCACACACTGCAATGTTGTCCCTGCTATCCTATCCTGTTTGATAAGTATTTCTGTGTTTATATTATTCAGAGATCTGGCAACAAAGGGCATGGGGGCATGTTCCATTGCTGACCTAATTTCTTTTTTAGGATATTGCTATTCAGAGTTTAAGTGTAACGGCATTTGGGGGAAACTGATAGTAGATAAAATCAAAAGAGAAATTGATTTTAGCCAAAAACGAAACAGTACCTCTTCAATTTGCTCCTTCAAGTGCATTTACAATTGTCTAATGACTTACAAGCAACAAAACTCTTATTTTTGAGCCTTTTTAGAAATATCTATAAATCCTCATTTAGCAAACTTACATGAGTACAATAGCACTGTTAAAGTAGAGATAAGTTACCAGTCTGAACTAGTAAGAAGGCTGAAGAGATGTACAGTGTTGATAAGACTGATAGGTGATGGAATATAAGAACTCAACAGAAAACTCCAGGTAGAATGAAGGATAAAAAGGAAGTTGAGAGATAATCAATGTAAATGAGTGGAAAATTAAGGGTAGGGACTGAGGTAACACAATCCAGGTCTAGAGGTAACACAATTGATTAGTAAGAGTATTATATAAAGAAAATCCATGAGAAACACTGAAAATAATAGACCCACCATTGCAAAGTATAGCTAAGAAATAGTAGGGAAAACTTGAGTCTTTAGAAAGTTCACATGTAGCAAATCTTACAGAAATCTCTTCCATTCTAATCCTAACCACTTTCTTTATTCTCTTCACATTCCAACCTGCCCTCAACATCCACCCAGATCTGAGGATTTCCTAAAAAGTTGCACTGGTAGTTTAAATTAGAGATGAGTTTTGAGGTGATCCATGGGATCCCAAAATTTATAACAGCTTAATTTTAGGGTAGACTCTTCATGAGTAGTTTGCTAGTTAAGTGTCAGTTGTTACAATGACAAAGAAGCTATAACTCAATCATGGTATTGACTATAAAAAGTTGTCCCATCAGGTAGAGGAGCTGTCAAATCCTGTACTTTTTATTACAATATTAGCATAAGCATTTGAATCATGAGGTCCCTCACTTGCTCAAGCTCCTTCTAAGACTTTGGAAGAGGACCTTAGCTATTTTTTCAGTAATCTTTCCAAAAATAAAACATTTTTGTAATCTTTTCTCATGGCCCCTAAATTGCATAAGCTTCAGGTTCTAAAAAATATGGATTTGCTACTAAGTTATGCACACTAAACTGGAGCTATGTTCTAAATCACATTTTCCTTATATGCCATTGTCATGTGTGTGTGCATTTATAAGTGCATTCGAAAACATCAAGTTATCCAACTTTATAACTTGTAAATTAGGGAGAAAAGAGAGAAGCCCAAATAACTTCTATATTTCAATTTTTTCCCTAAAAAAATCACGGTACTAGGTTTGATGGTATGGTATTTAGAGCGCTCGTATTTAAAAGCCTCAACAATCATTTGACAGATAAAATGATAAGCTCTCTATATAACAATTCTTAATTAGATATGACTTACAAATCTTTAATTTTTTGTCATTAAAAAATTTCTTCCATTCAAGTAAGGACTATATCATCTAAAAGTGAACATTTTAGAAACTTGTGAAAATATTACCATTAGTTCAAAACCTAAAGTGTGAATGGTGTAGGTAAATTAATTTAAATTTAACTTATTTATTGTTCCAATAATGAACTTTATCTTTTTTCATCCTGTGGAAATTCTCCACACAAAAAATCCTGAGGAAAACTTTACTTTATGATTAAAAACCCCATTTATTCCAAATAAATTGTTAAAGTTTATAAGTAAGTTGTTTTATATCAAATACTTGGTTTTAAAATTGATCCTTATCATACAAAGTTGTATGGATAACAACTTATCCATACTTGGATATCAAATATTCCATATCAAATACTTGGCTTTAAAATTGATCCTTATCATACTAAGTTGTTGGAATTGGTTTTAAGAATGTATCTTTTAAAGATACTCTAAAAAGTGATCATTTTTATACAAGGCATCATTTAGAAATCCAAGGAGTTTATAATTTAGCTGATTTTGAACAGGATTTTATATTAATACATTTCATACAGTTTTTTAAACCATCCCACATAAAATGTGTTTTCTTTCTTGCCTTTTCTAAGGGTATTCATTCATATGTGTTTTCTAAAAATCAATTTCATTTAAAAATAGAAAGTGTAACTAGCAACACTATCCTTTCAAAAACAGTGACTCTTATTTCTTAAATCCATATCCTATAATTTTATTTTCTTTAATTTGCCGACTATGATGTTATCACTTTTGAGTGATAATGGAATTAAATTTTTTTTTAACATTTCATTCATAATTCTTTAGCAAATTAAATGCCTTTTTCATTGGGTCTAATTTTTCTTGCCACATTGCTAAGCAACTAGAAAGAAATTTAAGAACTGAATTTTTTTCTAATCTTCATTTACAATTCAAATGAAGGAGCTACATTCAGTGTGGCCAACGTAGCAGGTAACAATAGCTGGCAGCTCTTTTCTGCCTTTTAAAAATAGTCCATGAATGAGAAATTGAAGCAAGAACTCACTGGTCTAAGGGACAGAAACTAAAAGGAACCTCTGTTTACTTAATGTATGTAGGAATTTGAATTTGGTTTTCATCTTGACCCATGCTTTCACAAACATTGCATGGTTTTGAAAACGATTCAGTGAGAAACTCTTTCACTATTTTCTCTCTCACATACACACATTTTACCCCCAAAGATTGAAATTAAATTTTAGCAAAAGGCAACACAAACTTACCTTTAACAGAAGCTGAATATGAGGAAATGAAGCAGAGAAAAAGCACAGCAAGAAGAATCATATTAACTAGCCACCCCTACTGCATCCAGTTGCTAGCCGGGGGCTCACTGAGCGGAGGACTCTTCCCAAGGCAGCCAGTGAGGAAGTGACCCTCCTCAGAACCTGCAACAATAATGTTTATCTTTAGGAAAAGGTCAGATTCCAAACTCCAAAATCAGGACCTAAGTTCACTGAAGCGCTCACTATTAATGATTAAACATAGGGGGCCTGCAGTTTTCAGTTTCATACTCCTTTTAATTTTTTGTTCACCCAAAAAACAAAATCAAAAAGTTTTCACTTTTAAGAGCTAAACCAAACCAGTACATCTTCCTATATATGCAGAAGTACTATGGACATTCCAAGAGCTACTTTTTTGCTCAATATATAATTATCATCATGGCTATAACATTAACTACCTATCTTTGCATTTCAACACTTTATATGGGAGGGTGGTAAGGATTCTCAAACTCAGCTAAAGCCATTTGAATTTTACTATGTCTTATATGGTCATCTTTGAATTTTTATACCCTTTTATGCTATTATAAAATAATTCTGAATTTTAGGGTTTAAATTTGCTAGTAGGATTATATGATATATTGTATGTAGATCTATCTTGATGTGGTATCATAGCTCACAGCAACCTCAAACTCCTAGGCTCAAGTGAACCTCTTGCCACAGCCTCTTGAGTAGTTGGGGCCACAGGCATCCCGCCACAATATCCAGTTAATTTTTCTACTTTTAGTAGAGGTGGAGTCTTGCTCTTGCTCTTGCTTTTGCTTAGGCTGGTCTTGAACTCCTGAACTCAAGTAATCCACCTGCCTTGGCCTTTGAGAATGGGATTTAAATTTAAACTAGGTCATACCCCTACTAATCACTTCAAAAATAATACTAAAATAGACAGAACTTCCATTCCTGAAACATAGGTGATTCTCTTTATATGGGACACTGTATGAGGTCAGAGCAAATCAGCATTGTCTATAATCAATGTGCCGGAGAGCAATAGGAGGCGTAATAGTAGAACCCTGCATCTATTGGTAAGAAGCACGTGTCTGAGTTCCCAACATGGCTGGATGGAGTGCTGTGCTTTCTGAATTCCATTTCTAGGAAAAGATTCAGAGGGAGAATTCTAGTATTTTTGCTACAAAATATTAATTAGGAAACTTCTATAGAATTTAAGTAAACATCCTAGTATGGCTAAGGCCATGCTAACTGAACCAACCCTCGTGGAAACCACCAGGAGAGAAAGCTAATATGAACAAAACCTACTTAAATACGGTGGCTTAAGGGGAATGTGGAGATATTTTGGCAAAGAAAGGAAAGAAGTGCTAACAAAGGGCCGAAGGGCCATTTGAATGTACTTGAAAATACTTATGGCCAGGTTTCAGTATAAGATCAGTTCTTAGACCACCTGTTGAACTGCCTATAAAATTGGTTCTTAAATCTACCCTCGTCACTCTCAAAACTCTTTTCTAGAAATTTAACCTTGAGCTTAAACCTTATAGACAACCTAGGCTAAAGAGAGCAAACTAATAAGGCCACAAAATGAAATATAAAATTTAAAAGTCTCTAAAATTAAGCATGTTTCATCTGAAATTATATCCTTACATAAAGAATTAAAAGATGGAAATTGTTCTTAACTTCTATTGAGATTAGAACATCATTTGCTATCATGAGTTTATATATAAATTATGTCTAAAGTAGCTAACAAAAATAAATTGCTTATAGATAGGGGTTAAACAGAAAAGGCCATTCTTAGACAAGTAGCTTTGTTAAAATATGTAAGTTTTTATGAATAGTAGGGGTTATGAATACAAGGCAATGTGAAAATTCTTTATTGCTTTCCATTTGAATAGATTTCTAAGGGTTCCCACAACTTCTGCCTTTATAGGGATATAAAATCATTATAGTCACTCACACTTTACTTACACATTGATTTAAATTAAAGACTAAGCATCTTAGTCGGCATCTTAGTCGGCATCTTATTTCATTTGAGGCCCACAGTTACATAGATCTTTAGTAATGTGGTTAGACTATGTGGTACATGATACGTGTCCCTTTGGGTAAAGTTCTGTTCGTTGTCTGGTATTTACCAGAGTCCAGTCAATAAAAGGCATATCACTAGTGGCTAATAAACTCCTCATGGTTTCATCTGAACATTTGATTTCCCCTAGAAAGCTCCTATGAGTCACTGTATTAAGCAGTCATTTCAACATAGAGTGTGCAAATAAGGCTGCTTCTGTTGGTCATAAATAACATCATTCTTCTTTATTTTGCTAACTGCTTTCTCTTTTTACAAACATATTGCAGAAAAGACTTCTTCAGATTGTTTCACCAGATATGAAATAAAAATGTCAAACCCTTTCCATATTCGTTGAACTCTGTGTCCCAAAGAAGAAGCATTTTCCTCTGTTGCTCTGTTGATCAAGCAAAGCAAACGCTGTACAATAAATGTACTAAATGTACTAAAACTCACCAGTTATTTTACATGACATTTGAAGCAGGGCAGAAGCACAATACAGCATAAAAATAACAAGAGCAATCATCTATGCAACAATTAATTTGTATACTTCACCATGTTGAACACTTCACATAGTTTACAGTAGATCTTCCCAATTTACCTATTTGAAAAATGAGGTTGATTCATTTTATAAACTACTTAAAGGAAGTACTTAAAAAAATAAACCTTGAGGCTCAGTGCCCATAGCTTAGTGAGTAGGGTGCTGGCCACATACACTGAGGCTAGCAAGTTCAAGCCCGACCTGGGCCCACTAAACAACAATGACAACTTCATTCAAAAAATAGCCAGGCATTGTGGCAGACACCTGTAGTCCCAGCTATTGGGGAGGATGAGGCAAGAGAATCACTTAAGCCCAAGAGTTTGAGGTTTCTGTGAGCTGTGATGACACAGCACCCTACTGAGGGCGACATACTGAGACTCTGTCTCAGAATAAATAAATAAATAAATAAATAAATAAATAAATAAATAAGCCTTGAAACCTAGATCCAAGGATTCTTCTTTGCTTAAAAACATTAGAGGTGGTAAGTGGGCAAAAATTTGATTTCTTATCAGTGAGTGAAGTTGTTAATTTGCACTTTTATTTAATAAGTCCATCTTGATTTTGCATGGAAGCTAACAAAACACATGATTTTCATGTTTAGACATTCCAGGGTGAACATACTGTGTAAATAATTCATCTGTGCTAGTCAGATCAAAAGTAAATAATACATTTTAAAACAATACTATTATAATGAAATTCCTTTGGCAGTACATGACACTGAAATATTTGCTATACTACTATTTTTCAGCAATAAATAAGGAGACAATGAAAGGAAGGTGGATGACTAATTTCAAAGTACAGTTGTGTTTCTAGTGAGTGTCGGAGGTTATTAGGAGTTATTTTCTAGATTAGAAGATAAATGAACTTTACCCCACTAAAGGTTGGAAGGAAATGTATTACCCTATCAGATACAGATAAAGTTAAGTCAGAATGTATGAATACTGGTGAAAAAAAGTCTATTTATAACATTAGAACACTTTGTTTGTAGAAGCATGACATTGATGAAAAGAAAGTTTTAGAAGGACACTTTATTCACATTATTCCTAAATGGTGATAATAGTTTAAAATCAGTGAAGTACTACTATCAGATAGTAGTTTCAATTCAGGGAGGGAGGTGAAAGAAAGGAGTTTTGAAGGAAACTTGAGAAAAGTTTGAGAATGTAATAATATTCTTTTATTTTTAAGTTCAGATTGATACCAGGGTACAAATGTTTAGTGGCATTGTTTTCATTTCTGAGGTAAAGTTCAAATTGTAGTTGAGCCTTTCACTGAGAGGGCATGATGAACACCCTCACGTCGTGCACGTTAGGTGAGATACCACCAATTGTTCTCCCTTCTCCCACCTCCCTCTCCCTCCTTTCCACTCCTCCTCAATGGGAAATACTTCTG
The DNA here is from genome assembly GCA_963573935.1 of Arctocebus calabarensis. Classification (NCBI taxonomy): domain Eukaryota; kingdom Metazoa; phylum Chordata; class Mammalia; order Primates; family Lorisidae; genus Arctocebus; species Arctocebus calabarensis. Next base: position 20,006 of record CAUYON010033794.1, read on the forward strand.
TTTTGCTTTCATGTGGTCATGTAGTTGTTTATATATTGGTTTCTTTCATATTAGTATTTAGCACATTGGATACTTGTTTTTCTATTCTTATGATACTTTACTAAGAAGAATGTGTTTCAACTCCATGCAGTTAAACACAAAAGGTGTAAAGTCTCCATCTTTTCTTATGGCTGGATAGTACTCCATGGCATACATATACCACAGTTTGTGAATCCATTCATGGGTTGATGGGCACTTGGGTTGATTCCATATCTTGGCAATTTGTGAACTGGGCTGCAATAAACATTGTAGTGCAAATGTCCTTGTGATAAAATGATTTTTTTTTCTTCTGGGTAGATATCTAGTAATGGGATTACGGGATCAAATTTAGGGTCCACTTTTAGTTCTTTGAGAATTCTTCATACTTCTTTGCACAGAGGTTGTACTAGTGTGCATTGCCACCAGTAGTGCATAAGTGTTTCCTTCTCTCCACATTCATGACAGCATCTGCACATTCAGGATTGTGTGAGGTGGGCTAATCTCACTGGAGTTAAGTGCTATCTCAGAGTGGTTTTGATTTGCATTTCTCTGATAATTAAAGATAAGAGCATTAAATTTTTTATTTTGCAGTTTTTGGCCGGGGCTGGGTTTGAACCCACCACCACTGGCATATGGGGCCGATGCCCTACTCTTTTGAGCCACAGGCACCGCCACAATGAGCATTCTTTTCATGTATTTTTTGGCCATTCATCTGTCATCTTCAAAGAAGTTTATCTTCAAGTTTCTTGTCCACTTATAAATAGGGTTATTTGCTCTTTTTTGTTGAATAATTTGAGTTCTCTGTGGATTGTAGTTCTTAACTCTTTGTCAAATTTATATGATGCAAATATCTTCTCCTATTCTGAAAGCTGTCTGTTTGTTTTAGTTGTGATACCCTTGGCAGTTCAGAAGCTTTTTAGTTTGATCAAATCTCATTTATTTATTTATTTATTATTGTCTTTACTATTAAATCATGGCTATGTACAATAGTGCAAACAAGGGGTACAATGTGCTGGTTTCATATACAATCTTAACTATTTTCATCAATCTGATTAACATAGCCTTCCTGGCATTTTCTCAGTTATTATATGAAGACATTTGTATTCTGCATTTAGTAAGGTTCACCTGTACCCTTCTAAGATGCACCATAGGTGTGGCCCCAACAATTACCCTTCCCTCACCCAAACCTCCCCCCTCCCCTCCCTACCCTTGCCCCTTTCCCCATATTCTTGTGTTATAGTTGGGTTATACCCTTCATACGACAGCTATAAATTAGCTTCATAGTAGGGCTGAGTACATTGTATAATTCTTCCATTCTTGAGATACTTTGCTAAGAAGAATATGTTCCAGCTCCATCCACATAAACATGAAAGAGGTAAAGTCTCCATCTTTCTTTAAGGCTGCATAATATTCCATGGTATACATGTACCACAATTTATTAATCCAT